>CAEFZY010006468.1:0-17568 GCA_903066815.1 Brachyrhaphis roseni
GCTAATAGCAGAGTTAGCTAATCTACCACCGCTGTGTTAGCTTAGCTAATAGCAGAGTTAGCTAATCTACCACCGCTGTGTTAGCTTGGCTAATAGCAGAGTTAGCTAATCTACCACCGCTGTGTTAGCTTAGCTAATAGCAGAGTTAGCTAATCTACCACCGCTGTGTTAGCTTGGCTAATAGCAGAGTTAGCTAATCTACCACACCGATCACTTATTAATAATCAGACAATAAACATCGAGCCTAAAAACATGAAACTGTATCAGACTGAATATTCTTTGAGAAATGTTTGAGTGTTTTTGGTGTTGAATCCCGATACAAATATCTGCATTTTCTCTGGTTGTTATGGCAACGAGTCAACAGAGCGAGAAAAAAGTGGTCTTGACTTATTTTTCAACAGTTTTCTGCGTTATTTACCCTTTGCCGTGACACGCTGCACTGAAGTAATAACAGCTTCATCTCCAGGTTTTATTTAGTTAACAGTTTTATGGATGGAAAGGAAAAGAATCGTCTTTTTGCCCTTCAGCTTTGTGCGCATGTACGAAATTTCCGGAGTTCAACAATAATATGAAACGGGTCTATTCTTCTTACAATCATAAAAACAGAGTCAACAGTCACTTTTCGCTTAAGCAACAATTTAACTGTGTTTTGAAGCTGACAGTGAATAAAATCTCTAAGGTAAATCAAAGAACAAAAATGAGGTAAAGTGAAATGTAATTCATCAGTATAATGCTACGCATGCTTGTAACATTTCCTTGAAATGAATGCAAGAAGCATCAAACATGAAAAGGTTTAAATCTCAGTTTCACAACCACAAAAACAACAAAACCTGCAGTTCAGAAACTTTAAACAACAGGACAGAAATCACACACATCTACACTGAAACATGGGACAAAAGGGAAAACCTGGATATTTTAAACATGTTGTGGAAAAACCCATATGGGCTGCACTTTGCTCTCGCTTGTTTCCAGGGGAGCATGGAAGAGGAGGAGAAACGGAGCAGGAGGAGGACCGTCCGATCGATAAGCCTTTGATGATCAAGTGAGGCTGCGTGCGAGCTAGTTTGCTTTCATGTTTCTGTTTACAAATGGCTCTCAATAAGTTATGTGAAATCTGGTTGCTGCTAATGCTCTCGGCATGGTGGCCGACATCCGATATGTGGCAGCGGTTTGCAGAGTTGGAGGCGTCCAGGCCGCTCTGGCTCAGAAACATACCAACCTAGCGGTGCGAGCGTATCTGTATGCTTGGGTCATTGTTATAAACATGCATGTTTCAGCGTGAATAACTAGGTGATGCTCAGAAAAGACGAGGATTTTTTGATCCACATGAACATTTCTCTGAAAACGTCTTCTATAATCGGAGATGGACGGATGTGGGTCCATTTGCATTAAGCAGCACTACAGAGCGGCAGATCTTGGTGCAACCTGCTGGGCCTCCTGCTGAGTTACAAAGTGAATACCTTATCACTTAAAGGCAGAGCTTCCACACACTGCACCCCACATTAACACACACACACACACTATCCATCAGCATCTTAAAGTCTTACTCTGACCAAACTCGCAAACAGAGACGGACCCTCATGTGTATGCCACACGACGAGCGGTTGGAGAGATCAAACCGCCGAGCCGCGTTTAATGTTGAGGCACGTGAAAACAAAACGTGCCGCCTCTTGTGCCGGGTGTGTGAGACGGAGCAGCAGGTAGTACGGGGTTTGATAAGATGGGCTGCATTCTTAATGATCTGAAGACATGAAAAAGAAATCTTTGACTTTTGAGAAGATGTAGAGATTCTGGCAAAAAGAGCTGGTTCATCACAAACACAACGTGACACGTGTGTGTGTTTCTGCGCCGTAAAAAGGTGAAAGAGACGCTTAAAACGGGAGATTATGACTTCATTAATAAAACAGAAGGAGAGGTTAAAGTTGCATTACTACTCTGTGCTGCAGGTAGGCCTGTCACAATAAGCAATAAATCAATTAATCACATGATAAATAAAGTAAAACTCAATAATTTCCATCTGCATGCTTTATCGTTCTTGACTTTCTTCCAAAAACTGGATGATAAAAGTCTCTGCTTTTGTTTACATAGACTTCATAATTCATTTTATTTGTATGTTCTGTTGTTTTGTTTATTTACTTTGGATATTTAAAATGTTTTCCAGATACAGTGTTAAATGTTAACTATAATTTAAAGTTTATAAATTTTTAAGAATGTGTGTTTCACTTAAAAATGGTCTCAAAACAAAAATATTATCGTTTACATTATCAATTACATTATCGTCCAGCAAAATCATGACAGGCGAATAAGAAGTCGTTTCTCCAGACATTTATTAAGATCTGTTACCGTAGCAACCGGTAACTAGCTCCCCCCCCTTTTTTCTGTTGTCGCCTCTAGCTGCTGTTAGCTGCGGCTAGCCGCTCATTGGCAACAGTTAGCAGCTCTTGATTTGTCTAAATAACTTGATTTCCTCTTGTTAGAACACCTGACATACTTTATTTACATTTAATTACAGTATTCTATCCAGGAAATAAGAAATAATGTTTGTTTTTTTTCTTTTCAGAATTACTGACATTTAGCAGGGAAAATCCCAAAAACTGCACAGTTTGCATCAGCAGACGGTAAATGTGACGGTAAATGTTTCATGACATTAAAATCAAGCACAAGCAGGAGTTGACAAAAACTTTACATGAACTCACATGATTTGGAGATTAGATAGCTCTGCAGCAGCATCAGTATTCAGAGACACCACAGAATATGAAAGTGCGTCAATTTCTTGAATTCGCAGCATGTGCTGCAGGAAGGATGCGAACGCGTGTCGCACACACACATCTGCTGTGGCTCCGCTTCACGTGCTGAGGTCGCTCAAGACGTTTTGCTGTAACATTATAGCCACAAAATCGTCCATTTATGTTTCCTCTCTTCCTCGGGGTAATTAGTCCGCCTTGAAGTGGCTTTCGCTGTGCCTTCCTTTTTTTTTTTTAAACACACACACTCAGAGTCTGACTGAGCTCACTCATTTAACCCGTAATTATCAACCCCTCTGTGTTTAAGAAAAAAATTCCCCTTTTTCAACCCCCCACTACACACATAACTTACACATAATTACTTTTGGTACAATAGGCTACTGCTGACATGCACATTGGACACACACACACACACACACACACACACACACACACACATGCTGAATAACACTTGCACTCCCTATGAATCATAAACCTGCAGTTTCTTAGATGATAAGAGTGAAAATTTACACCTATCTTCAGGCGCACACTCATAAAGAGATGAGAACTAGTTCAGCAGCCCTTTAATTTACAGCAGATGAATTACCCACCCTGCAAGGCTGACATAAATCACCAGGGCAGAAATTCATGGAACAAATCAATAGGAAATCCAGTCAAATGTTTGAAACTTCACTTATTTAACAAAGAACTCACCAGATTCCTCAGTAATGAGTAATTCCCAGAACATATCTAGCCTAAACCCTCTGCCAACAACATTTGAAAAGGCAGTTTTCACTCGTTTCTGATAAGGAAAACAGTTGCTTCATTGCTACATTTCATTCAGTAAGTCAGATTTAAAAATAGCATTGCATCTAAAACTTTCTGTCAAAGAATTTAAAGTTGGCCTGATTGTCTGGTTCTAAGCTGGTGGGGTTCCTCAGGGCGTAATTCTCACAACCATTTTATTCAACATCTATGCGATCACCCTGCTCAGATTATGGATTACTACAACATCTTTTAACATAATCTATGCTGATGATGCACAACTTTATACAGGATCACAGTGACTGAGTTCGTCTGTCCATCATGTTACTCAGATCAAATCAGCACTTCTGTTCACACAGCAAGTCGTGATGCTCAATTTGTTCATAAAACTTGTACAAGTCTGAACCGGAAGGAATCGGCGCCATCTTGGTAGGTGAACACAAAGCATAGATAAACCACAACTTCCAGACCAACAAAAAGAAAGCATATGGACACTCTTGAGCAATGTCAACAAAATGGCTGCTGTCGGGACCGAAACGTGTCGGATGATGTGGACAAGCTGTTAGCTATTAGTTCACGAAGATCAGCATGGAGGAGCTTCATGGACCCAAACAATCAATGTTTAAACGGATTTATAAGAACTCTCCATGTGAATAACAAGGTTCTGGTGACTGGCAGAGTGAGTACATGCACCCAGGCTACATGCACTCTTAGCTAGCAGATAAAAGCTACGTTAGCTAAGCACTGAGTACTCAAGAAGTTGTAATGTACTTATATTGTTTATAAGTTAAAAAGGAATGAGATGAGAGCTAGTTCTAAGCTTTTGGCTTGTTTATTGTTGTCATAGCAACCTCCTACCAAGATGGCTGTCAACTACAAAGTTCCTGGAAGTGTGACGTCACGAGAACTACGTGTTGAATCCGACCGCTGGGAGGTTCAAGAACTTTTTACAAACCCCAAAGCAAAAGTTTAAACTGTTGACGTTAGTAAAAATGGCCGCCGCCCTCTATGGGCTGGTTTTATTAAAATTTGTCAAGCCAAATACTAATTAAATCAAATACTTTGTTGTGTTTCTATTGATTAGCTCAATCCAAGTTATCAGCGCTGCTTGCCATTGTTTACGTCAGGACTGAACGTTGCTTGAGACTCAATGAGGCTAAAAACCAAAGAATATAAAAACTTCAAGGACTCACATTCAGATTTTAACAGCCAATTAAAGTATTTTGGTTAATCAGCCAAATAGCATCTTGAGACATTTCCAGAATACGTCGATGCATGATCTTGAGTCTGAAGACATTTCATTGGTCGTGTTTGAAATCAAAACACGCGAGACCTTTTCTCCGTGTTCACAGGGAAGAAGCTGAAAAGAGCAAAAGCAGATTTGAGTTTCTACTTTCCTCAGATCAAACCAGAGAAACTGTTGACTCCATTAAATCAGGACCGAAACTTTATGACTGTTTCAAATGTAAAAATGTACCATGCTTTTTAAGTGATGCTTAATTTACGTTATTTTTCCAAAATTTCTTGTCCTTGGTGTCATTTTCTTCACATTTCTTCTTTTATTTCTCTGTGAATCTTATGGTGCAACACAAATGCGCTAACCCTGCAGCTGTTTCCACCTTAAGGTCACAATGTTCTCTGTGGGAACAGGATCAGAGCGTCCAACAGGCCCTTCCTCACACTCTGCCTGCACCAAAAGCAGCGCAGCGCTCTCTGCGTCCCTTCGTTCTGCTTTCATTTCTGTTTGCTCTGCAGCGGGTCGCGCCCATCATTTCGTCTTCACGCCGCTCCGTAGAGCTGGTGGGACAATCTGGACCATGTTTCTGCCAACATCAAGCAACCAAGCTGACAAAGAACGTCCCGATCAGACGCCAACGGCAGCAGCGCTGAATAATAAGGCTCCTATTTGTTGATTACATCAAAGATTTAATTACTTCAAAGAAGCACTTACTTTAAAAATTACAATTATATATCAACACCTTTTAAAGTGCGTCAGGAAATCATAAATGTGTCCCTCCGTGTCTCTGTAGTCTCATTTAGCTTGAAAGGCCTTTGATTCATCAGGATATTGTTTCTGCCTTTTATCTTCTCTCTATTTGAACAGAAATCTGCGGCTGAATACAGGAGTTAATGGGATCTCAGACATCACTTGTTTGTAATCACAGCCCTCCACCTTGACCCTAGCGCGAACACACCGTTTTTTAAGACATGCAAGCAAAATAACGCCGGCAGTCGCTCGTTTCCGAACGTGCGCACACCTTAATTTAACGGACCTTATGCTGATAAAACGCCTTTAATGTATTCTTTAGTTTCCAAATGGCACTCTTAGTAGATCAGTCTCTTTCAAAATTTGAAGAGGAAATTAAAGCATCCTCTCTCCTGCCTCAGAGGGCTTTTGAGTCTTTAATCTTACATTTCACGTCAATCGAGACATTAAAAACACTCATTTAAAGCTTCTTTCCTCGTTGTGGCAAAGCGGAAATAACAAAAGATGCAAACAATGGCTGGTTCACCTTTACTCTCAGTGGAAATCCGTCTCCAAAGGAGATTTTATGACATCTTTTGCTAAAAAAAAGATCAATAAATGCGTTTTGGATGGGAATTCCAGTCGTTTAAAAGTTTTAAAAATCTACCAGATCAAACATGGTATGTTAAGGAAAAAGCAGCTAAATCTCCAAGTGATTTGAATTCATTTTGGCTGGCCGAGCAAATGTATTAAACAGGGAAAAACATGTTAAATGAGGCAATAAATTCACTTTATGAATGTCTGTCATGTTGCCAGGTTTTTAAAATGGATTTATTTCTTAAATTTTAACTATTTTTACAACGTTTTTGCAGTTTTGTAGCTGATTTTCCAGAAATATCATGACTTAAAATTTGAATTTGCACACCTTGAAATTGGGTCTCTGTTCTTTAAGAAGCTTCTACTCTCGGCTTTCGCCTCATCATCACAACAATGCTCCTCCACTATCCCGTTTACAACTGTCCTATGATGATGCACAATTCCACCAGGTGTTTGCCAATTGCTGCTGCCACTAGTCTAGAGGAGCTGAGTGGGGAAGAGCCATTCTTTATAATCATTCCTTACGTTTTTGGTTTTTTCGTAGTTTTTCAAGGATTTATTTGATTTTAGGTGTAATTTTCTCTCTTTTCTGTTTTTATTGTGCCCGGACGCCTCCTTGCTCTGGGAATATGAGAAAATAAACAGAATAAAATAAATAAAAATAATTAAGTCCAGGAATCACCGGACAGGTTCTGCTGCATTTACTTTAATATTTTCATTCTAAGGAAGAATAAATGTGGATCAAAAAAGTGTAGCTGGGTTCAGCTGCAGAGCCTTAAATAAATGTTTATATACATTTCATGCATTTGATTACACAGCATCTTAGAAAAAGTCCTAAACATCTTATTTATAGTGATTTGATATGAAATAATAAAAAATATTAATTACATTTCAAATAAATTAAAGTAATTTTAAGATACATTTATATTATTGTTTATATTTTTTGCAAATATTACATATCTTTTCTAAATAATAATTCATAGTAAAGTTCCTGTTTTTATGTTACAAACATCTTTACAGATAGTTATAGCTTTATGAGTGAAGAAAAAAACACGTTTGTGTTTCATGTGTGGTAAAATTCCCCAACACACCTGCAATGAGAGAGTAAGCACAAACACACTGAACCAGACACACAAAGCAAAAGAAGCAAGAAAATTATTAAGCAGGATGTGTAAATGAGGCTGAAGCTGCTTATTAGGGAAATGACAGCATGTGTTTCCATGACCTTCTGGAAAATCCTCTCCCAGACGCCACTTATGTTTGATGAACTTGTAAACAAACTTCTTCCATCAGGAACGTTGTTGCTTTTAAAGTGAAAGCATGAAGACCTGGCAGAATAATCCTGAAACGTCCTTTATGACTAATGAACGTTTGTGGCTGATTTTTGGCTCTGCTGAGAAAGAAATCAGAAAAGAAAATCTCTTCAGCTCTCTGTAAATATTTAACTAGCGCCTTCCTACTTTAAACTTAACATAAAAGAGTTTAAAACATCATTTATGGTCAGAACTGCACATCAATATGAGAAATCACTACTGTTATTATTTTAAATATTATTGTCAAATATTACTGCATTGATTTAAGAACTGTAACATGTAAAAGTCATGCAGTCATGAATGAACCAGTTATAAATAAATAGAAAATACTAAGAAAGAAAATAAGAACCAAGGTGTAAAAGATGTAAAAATAAGTTCACTTGAATGTGTAAATATACTTTACTACTTGCTTTGGTTTTATTTAAAATAATCATTTTGTTTAATAAAGTCAAAGTAAATAAAAATAATAATAATAATAATAATAATCAGATCAGAGAAAAAATTAATTTAAAAACTCAGCCATTTCTGTTTGCATCATTTATTGTTTTTCTACTAAAAACTGGATGATAAAAATATTCAGTTTGGTGTTTTGGTCTCAACTAAACCTTTTTTTAAAGGATAATTTTGCATACAGAGACTTCATAATTGATTTTATTTGCTTTGTTTGTTTATTTGGGATATTTAAAATGTCTTCCATTCTCAGTGTTTAAATGTTCAGCAGAATTTAAAGTTTACTGATATTCCAGAGTGTGCTCTTGCTTTATTACCATTATATATGTTGAAAAGGGTCTGTAAACAACAATATTATCGTCTGACATGATTTATCGTTATCACGAAAAGGTCTAAGTCAAATCAAACTTCCAGCGGTTAGTTTGTCTCTAAAGCCTAAACGTGAAAAAGTTTCTTTTTGTTACAACTGAACGTATTTGGCCCATTCCTCCTCGATGTATCCACGGGACCCCCCACAGCCCGTCCCGCCTCAGCCGTGACTCGGTCCCCCAATCTGGAAGTCATTGCCTTTTCCAGAGTCAGGAGCCGAAAATGAGAGCCTCTAAGTTGGAGGTTTGGAAACATCAAAGCTGCAGCAGCCATAACAATGCAGCTATGTTTAAAAAAAGGAGCAAACACCCCCACTCTACTGCCCCCGCCTCAACAAGCCCGCCCGCTACTCCCAATTACACACACACACACACACACAGTAATCCTCATATACATGCATGAGTGCCTGTATGCAAAGATCCGCCCATGCAAGTACACACGGCCTGGTCCGCCACACAGCTGGAACATCTGGGCCGTGGCCATGATGAATCAGTGACCGCGGCTGCTAACCGAGATGCTTTCTGGATTTCTGCATGTAACCAAGCAGCCTTCACTGAAATGACATGTTTGCAGATGATTCCTGCTTTTTATTCTCCTGAATCTGCGACTGCAGCTTTCAGAAAGCATCTTACTTAGGGAATAAAGAGAGATCTAAAGCGGTTTTATTCGGGTAGAATAGCAGTTTTTACAAATCTGATGGTTGAATACAGAGATGCACCGATTGCAGTTCACCAATCTTTAAAAAACCTGACCTGCTGATTCCGATTTTGGCCGATACCAATTATCTTTGGCTGAAATGTGGTTTGGACGAGAGCTGGTGGGTCGATCTGTCAGTCACGCCTCTCACTGCAGAGCAGAAGAGGACAGCAGCTGATTTTAGATTAGATCAGCTTCACATGCAAGTATCGGCCAATCGCCGATCTCCTAGGAAAACGACTGGCCGGCAAATCAGTGCACCAATCACTGAATAACCTGAAGAACCGATTAAAAACAATTAATATCTCTGCTCGGGGTCAACATTTATTGTATCATTTATCATTTATTGTGATCAAGATAAAAAGTTTAATTTATTGTTGTCACAATTAGTAATGTTTAAACCATCTGTATTGTTTGTTTTACTATTTTCTTCACAGTTTTTTCATTGAGAGTGTCAATAAATATCAATAAAAATGACTAAATGCAGTTACTGTGAGCAGCTTAGTGACATAAATCATGTTTTGTTCATGTGCCTGTCACAATAAATCGTCTCAGAAGTTATCGCGATAAATGATAATATTGTTGTTTTGAGATATTTTAAGAAATATAAATGTAATACTGCGACAGACTGGCGACCTGTCCAGGTGACCCCGCCTCTCGCCCGGAACGCACCTCCCGACCCCACAAGGGATAAGGGTGCAAGAAAATGGATGGATGGATAAATGTAATAGCATAATAATAATACAAGACCACATTCTCAACGATCAATAAACATCTAATGAGCATTTAACATTTTAAATATCCCAAATAAATAAACAAAACAACAGAAACAACAAATGAATTATTAATCTTTGTAAGCAAAAGCCTTGTCATCCACTTTTTGGTAGAAAGAGAGAAACAATAAATCATGCAAATAGAAATCATTGAATTTGTTTTATGATGCGATCTATTGATCTATTGATCTATTGCAGGTTTAGTAAATGGTGTCTAAATAAGCACATTATATTCTTTCCAGAGCAGCATTTGGTTTGTGGCTTTTGATTCAGTCATGGAGCTAATAAACAGTTCTTATCGTCACTTTTATTATTATTACAATAATACCACAATGTCGCCTTTACGTTGAGATCATTTGTCGATTTATTCAATAATTTAGCAGCACAAAGTGTTTATTAATTAAAAATATGTTTTATTTTGTCTGTACAGTTTGATAGCAGATTAAACATTTTAATCTAGTTTTTACTGAACGTTAGCATCCCATCCTGCCAGATTTTGAACTTTACGCCCTTTAAATTCCCTCAGATTCATTATTCACCTAATTTCCTTCAGGCATCAGGGTTAGACAATGACATCTGCATCTGCTTCATTTACAGAAACCATTTCATCAGGCCTGACGCCGTGAGAAAAGCTTTGAGCCAAGGAGAAAACTCTGCAGCTGGCTCCGGCTCACGGATACAACTGGCTGCAGAAAAAATAAAAAAATCAAATCCAAGCAGTGCCATGGCATTCAGAGATGAGTTATCGCTCTCTTAATGAGTCGACGCAGACAGACTTTCTCTGCTAGACTGCGGCGGCAGCGAAAGGGACCTCTAATGATTGGTCCTGAAGTCGGCTAATTAATGGTGTACTTGTTTATTTCCACCAGAACGTTCCACAATTAACAACTTGTTTGTGACACTCGGGTAATCGCCGGCAACAAAAATATTGACACATGGAGTCGGCAGGAAACGAGGCGACCGCACAGGACATAAATCCTCCAGGGTTTGGTCTGCTCAACAATAGATAGAGGCCGCAGCCATATTTGTCTGTCTTTGTGGGAGAAAGTTAGCAGAGGGTGAAAAAAACCAAGTGGTTTGATAAGAGCATTGTTAGGCGGACACAAAGGAGAGAGAGGCGTCAGAGTTTGCATTTATTCTCACACCAGGAGTTTTTTTTCCTCCTGAGTGCAAAATGTCAAACTTCAATAACTGTGTTTATCTGACCTGATTTATCTGCGGGCTGCGGTTGGGCACCAAATTTTTATCCAATTATCAAGATGAAGGAAAAAAAAACCCAAAGTGACCTTTTTCTTTTTCAGAGTCTCCTGCCTGCGACTGTGCGGAGCAACAGGAAGGTCGCTGGCGGACTGCGATCCCGCCTGGTCCCGTCTTCACCCCGTTAACGAGATGACGGAGCAAATGTCTGTCGCTCACTCATTGTGAAACCTTTCCTGCATGGCTGCTGAGCACCGCTTTCACTAGCCAGCTCAGCTTTAAGTACCAGAGCAGAAGCTCGAAATGGGAAATGCCGCCGCAGGTTGAGAAAATAAAAACCCCTGCAGTGACGCGCTTCCTGTGTGCCAGTATGTATTTATTACACAAATATCGCCACCAAATACCACATTAAAGGCAGCCAGGCGGGTCACAGTGAAAGTACTTTTTCCCTCTCTTCTTAGATGAATGTAGATTTACAGATGTAACTAAACCAGTTTGAGTTTTCCTTCCTGTTATCTCCCCTTTTCTCTCGCTCTCGCTTTCAAATTAACAAAATTAAAAACTCTGATTACTGGGGAAGTTTGAGCAAATAATTTAAATAAATGAAACTAATTTCCCAATAATAAATTCAAGATAAGAGTAGAATAAAACGTATTAGACATCATTTGTTTTCTGTTTCTTTTTAAATACAGCTTGAATTATTGTTTATTCTGTGACTTTATTTTCAACTAACGCAGCAGGTTTTCCAAATTAACATCCTTATAGACTTAAAAACAGAAGCATAACAGATCATAATTAGACATTTCATATTTTTAGCCACTGTTTAAATAACAGGAAGCAATATATTTTCAATATTTAAAAAACAAATTGCCCTATGGAGAAACTCTAACCCTTTAATTAATGGGTGGATCAGAATAAGATTTGCTTAATGGTCAAAGTGTTGTTTTTCTTTTTTTTTTAAATAACTTAATATATTAAGCAGTATATTTATAATGTATATTTATAAGCCTGCAGCTCGGCAATGAAGCTGCATTTTTAAGTTCAATAATGGTTCATTTATTATGAAAAGTAATAGTTTATACCAATATTTATCAGGTTTAAGCAGCTCCTTTGAATACGGCATCAAATTTCCTGAAGTTGGAAACACATAAATTAAACTATTTAAAAAGATTTTTCTGTGGTAAATTCAAATGGCCAGGAGTCAACGATGTATTTTGTTAATAATTTAAACTATTTGCTCCAACCAATGGAAACCAGGACAGTAAAACCTCCATTTTAAAACAGGGAAAAAAACAACAGAATGTCCGTTTTAAATAAGATTCAACTGAGAAGTGTCATTAAAAAAGCAAAAAATAAAATATGAATGTGTATTTGTGCTTGAAAACAGAAATACAGATTATTCTTTGCAGGTAAAAAACAAAATTTTACAAATCTGAAGTAAATATCTACACACTTCAAAAGACAAAACTAACTTAAAAATCATTTTTAGCAAGATCTATGAGCGTGTTTTAAGTCAATAATTCCTTAATACTGGTGAGAAAGTTTGATTTCCACTGGCAGGTTGGTGCCGTTACCTAGCAACCCCAGCCAAGCCCAGTCCGTTACCTGGCAACCCCAGCCAAGCCCAGCCCGTTACCTGGCAACCCCAGCCAAGCCCAGCCCGTTACCTGGCAACCCAGTTCTAATTCCAGTGGCAGACATTTTTTCCATGTTATAAGTGAAATGGGACTGGAACGTTTTCATCAATATTAAGGAATTATTGACATAAAGCTCCTGTATCTTGCTGAAATGTTATTTGTAAGTTAGTTTTGTTTTATCTCAAGCGAACTGAGATATTTTCTCTAGAAAATAAACAAAATACCAGGTGAGATTTTGTGTTTATGAATCAGTTTTAGATATTTCACATTGAGCCATATAATAAAAGCGTAACTTTTGGGGGTGATGTCCAGCTTTGTGCAGTTAGAGTAATAGATTTTCTTCTAAAATGTATATTTTTTAATGACTTCACCGTGGAAAGGAAGCGCATGCTTTTCCAGCTCTAACGGTCTGTGTGTGTTGTTGTGTTTTCTGGCTTGCTGCAGACCAACAGGTTATGGGAAGCTCAGCCATTTTGCATGCTCTCTGCCCCGCGGGTCAGCCATTGACTTCATGAGGACGGCGCTTTCTGCACTCGGATCTGCTGCTTTGATGTTTGTATCAAATGCTGGGATCCCGGGGCGTCGGCGTTGTGGAAGTATTGAAGGCCGTGTAAAAGAAGTGGCTTGCAGGTGCTGCTGCTGAATGGCTTTAAAACCCCAAACAGAAATATTCTGTTTTCATCTGCATGCAAACATACTCTTTATGGCAGATAAATATGAAAGGATTTACAGTTTAAAATAAGCAAAATATTTTTGCACAAATTTACATTTTAATTTGTGCAATGCCTTACTTCCTTTTCAAAGAAAACAAACACAAAAAATAAGTAAAAAACTTTTTAGCCTAAAACTTTAAACTCTTAAACAACTCTAAAAAATCTACAATAGAAAATGAATTAATATTGAATTGATGGAATGGTTAATTTATATTTGAATGTTTGTTTTTAATTTAGTTTTTATATTTCTGAAACTGTTTGTGTGGTGATATATTTTGACGTGATGTTTGTAAGTCGTTATAACTGTTGAAGCAGTTGATTTGAATATTGTTTGTGTCTTAAGGAATAACACTGAGTCTGTTTGATAATGTGTGTAAAGGGCAATTTAATTGTAATGTTTGGTGTAAACCACAGGAAGAATATAGTTGAGATTAATGAATAAATAAATAATCATCCCTCTTACAAAGAGAGAATTAGCTAGAAAATACATTTCCCTACATAATTCCCAGGAATATTTGCTGTTCTGTAAACTACCTTTGGTTTTGGATTGATATTTTTAAAGCTTAAGCGTTTAAAAAGTTGTCAAACCATGAAACTGTAAAGTCCAATTTAATTATTAAGCTTCATTTGCAGCAGCTGAGACTCCAAACAAAAGATTTCTGCAAAATCTTTCAGGTTTTAGTATTAAAAGCTTCACTTAGCTGAAGTTCAAATTCAGGAGTGGAATGGAGACAAAGTTAATATTTATTCTGTAGCACGGACGCCTCTCTGCGTCTATGCTACAAGGCTCACCAAAGGATGAATGGATGGACGACTACATTTAACTCCGTCTACAGCTGCGATGAATGGACACTGTGACTGGAGTTTTATTGTGAAGGCCTTTTCATAAAAGTTCAGTTTTTGGCACTTCCATTCTGGTTGTGGGAATGTGGTTTGGGTCTAACAACACGGCAGTCACAACTTTTACAATAAAGAACCCAAAAATGCAAACCCAAACAAACAGACGACAAATTCAGAGCGAAGACGTCTCTCAAGCCTCGAGGTGTTTTTCTACGCCAATAAATCTAAGGAGCAGAATCATTCATACCATGATTACAGGTTGCTTGTTTCAAGACATCCAGAAGAGGTTTCGGAAACCATCTCCTGCTTGTAGAGCGCCGACATAAATCGGAGGATTTATATGCAAAAACAACATTGTGATTTTTGTTTTCCAGTCCTAAATAAGCATCTTTACTGCATATTTTAAAGTCAGAGGAAGAACAGGAAAAGCTGCAGGAGATAACAGGAAGCTTGAACATAAGAAACCTCTTTTTCACAACATGTCTGAAGTTCATTCAGGCTGCAAGAAAGCGAGAGAGAGCAAGACTTTCATTTAATAAAAGTAATGCTGAAGAGGTTATACTTTAGTGCTTGTGTGTGTTCAAGCTCATGAAACGTGCTGGATATGGAAATATTAATGGCCTGTGTCACAGAGACAGACGTTTTAGCAATGCTAACAGTTTAAATGTTGTCTTTAACAACTTTTAAACTTTGTTTTATAGTGACAGCTTCCTTGTAAAGCTGATTAGAAAATATTTTCTGATGTTATAATTCTTTAAGGGAGATCTAAATTGATTAAAACTTGTATCTAAAATCATTACAAAATCCAGAGATCAGAAATTTGACATGATATTCTGATCATTTCTTCTCTTTCCTAGGTTATTATTTAGGTGACTTTAACAAGCCCCTGTTGATTAACTAAGTTTCAAAGACAAAACAAAAGTGAGACAAGGACAAATGAAGTGAAGGCTGGCTGGATGAGAGTCTTCCCTCCTTTCATGTTGTAATGTATTCTCTCTGATTAATTCCTTTTTCCCCAGCGGCGTTGGTGATTTCTGGGGATGAGCGGAGAGCCCCACCTCTTCTCTACCACCGTTTCCCATGTCAGACCCCCTGCTGGGGTCTGGTCCCCTCAACACGCGCCGCGCAGCAGCAAGGAAACAAGTCAGCTCCGAAAAGCCACGTCACTTTTATCTCAACACATCCCGGCACAACGTGCAGACAAAATTAGGAAAATGGAGTGGAAACATGATGCTTTCACTAGAAAATATATCACTTTTATCCTAAGAATATCACGCATTACTGCAAAAACACAAAATCTTACCAAGTATGTTTTTGGCTAGTTTCTAGGGCAAATAACTCAGTTCACCTGAAATAAAACAAAACTAACGTATAAATAACTTTTCAGGAAGATACAGGAGATTGTTTAAGAAAATGATTCCTTAGTATTGATGAAAAAGTTCTGGTATATTATTCCACTTATAACAAAACATTTTGTTCCACATTATAAGTTCAATGGAAATTTATTGGTATAAGACAAGCTCTTATATCTTGCTGAAAAGTTACATATGTGTTATTTTGTCTTATTTCAGATGTACTTAGATATTTTCACTAGAAACTAAACAAAAAATACCTGGTAAGATTTTGAGTTTTTGCAGTGCAGTGACCGAATCCCGTTTTATAAACCAGCTTTATGTGATTAATGTGTGTTAATTCTATTTATGTCATTTATTAGAACATTTGCAAGTAAAATATAGAATTTTTTTTTTTTTTATTTGTCCGTTTTTTCTTTTTCAATTTCATGGCAATTAAAATTTTTCACCTGCAGTCCCTTCAGATATGAAATTAGATAAACAGCAACCCAGAGCTGTAGCCGACCTGAGGAAAGTGAAGTAAGGTTAACATCAGTTTCAGGGAGAAAATATCGAATGGATTTCAAAACTGTAAACCTGAATTTGATCCAAACACCTGGAAATACAGCTTGGGTTTTCCTCGCCACTCATTTATCAACATAAGTTGTTGTTACCACAAGTGGTTTGGCTGGTTCTCAGGGGATTAGGCTGCTTTCCTCTGTGATGGATAACGCCTGCAGTCGGTTACTGTTACACAGCTGCATCAGTGTCCTCAAGCCAGTCACAAGAGGCCTGAAGTGCAAAACAATAAAAATGTAAAGGCAATACACATTTCAAAATATTCTTAGGTTGGTCTGTAGTTCATTTAAAATCTAAAGTTTGCAACATTTAGTGTGATTTCCTTAAGTTTACCTCTTATTAGCTAAAAACAGAAGATTGGTTTTAATCTCCCAGTTTCAGTTGGAAAACCGCTCGTCTGAGAAAGATCTCCCAGTAGGAATCAGAGATTCACTTCATGTTCGACAAACATCCTCACTGTACTTTTGACTGGACTGAATTATATATAGGAGAGGCAAACCACCCGCTGCTTGTTTGTTTGTTCAAGGCTTGGAGTAAGCAGAAAGAAGGCAAAAAGGAGCAAGGGATGAGAGGAGAGAGAGAGAAAATAGATAAAACTGGAGGGAAAGAAAAAAAATGAAAGAGAGATGAGAAGAAACAGCAGAAGAGAAAGACAAGAGAAGGAAAACTGAAACATGATGGATGGATGGATGGATGGATGGATGGATGGATGGATGGATGGATGGATGGATGGAGTATAGCTAGTCAAAACAAAGAGCTAATGTCAAGTTAGCATTTTTCCAGTTAGCCTCCTGCAGCCATGATTGTTTGACTGCGTCTTCCATCGCTGACCAGCTGCTCTGGCGCTGCACCTCAGCGGCGGTTCCCTTTGAGTCCAGCTGTGTGTGTGTGTGTGTGTGTGTGTGTGTGTGTGTGTGTGTGTGGGACCCTCCTCTGCCCATCCAGATCACATTACACAAGGCCTGGGCCTCTGATGTGGCTTCAGATAGAGAGCGTACAAACTCGGGCCCACAACCACACGGCCCAGATCAGCGCCGGCTCCATCCTGCGGTCTCCTCCTCACTATGAAAGAATATTTCAGAGAGCGTTTTACATTCCCTCACTTTATTCCTGCACACATGCTGCTCTCATTTAGGGGCTTTTTCTTCATACACTGGATGAAGCGTATTAGTGGCTGCAACATGAGTTCCCCCAACTTTCTATTTTGGACAGAGGTTCTGATCAGTTCTGTTAGGTTTTGGGTTTAACTTATCAGTTCCAATCGTTTTGACACAAAGCTGCAGATTCCTTCTTTGGATTCTAATGTCCCTTTATAAAATGCCTTACTAAAGTATTGCTAACCCTGTTTTTATTTACATTTTGTCATGCCAGAACTGAACTCTAATCCAGAACCGCATGGCATTCTGGGGGATGTAGGCAGAGGAAAGACTCTAGCCGCTCAACCCCCATGGCCAACAAAGATGGCTGGTTGGCACCAACTAACTCACTCACTCTTTGGTTACCTAGCAACAACGTGTTGAGTTACTTACTAACTTATTCTTTGGTTACCTAGCAACAACGTGTTGAGTTACTTACTAACTTATTCTTTGGTTACCTAGCAACAACGTGTTGAGTTACTT
>CAEFZY010006473.1:0-14005 GCA_903066815.1 Brachyrhaphis roseni
GGAAAATCTGCTCCAAATGCAGTTTGCATAACGACGATCGCTCTTTGTAAATGATCACCGTAAAGTGTGATCGAAAAAAACAACAAAACGGAACGTGCTCAACGTGCCCCTTATCTGGGCAACAAACTGAGTACAATAAAACGCAACCTGCAGTTATTAAAATAAAACTATTGCCTTTTAAAAAGGTAAAGTATATACAATTAAATTAATACAGTTTAAGTTTGATTTCTGTGCAAATGCCAAGCAAGTCAGTGCAATGGTAAAACATATAAGCATCCTCTTCTCTTTTGACACAAAACCATCGTCAGACCTGAGCAACAAAACACAATAATATCGCTAAGTGTCATTCTAAATATATATTTACAAAACTTACTATATCACTTATATATGTACTTTTCCAGTTCTTTTCCCCCAAAAAAATGTGTAGGTGCAGCTTATATTAAGGTGCGCTCCGGAAAGTACGATACTCTTTTTGTTACAGCCACCTGCTTCGCGCCCCGCCCAGCTAGAAGAAATGTCACAGGTTATGACGCAAATCTTCGTTGACAGAAATATTGACATTTATTATTTCTTCTACGCATTTTTATAGCATTGGAAAACGTTAAGAATGATTCTGTCATGTTTGTCCTCCTACAGAAACCATATTAAAACAAAAAATATACTTCCCACCCCGATCTTTTCCCATTTTCAAACATTTTGAAAAAGCTCCAGAGAGCCAGTAGGGCGCCGCTAAAGAGCCACTGGTTGCCGACCCCTGGTTTATGTCATACAGCAATCTGACAAAAATAATTAGATGGATCTCTCTTATTCTTTTTTTTCTAATAAGCTTATTTTTGTTTTCTGTTGTGATAGTAAGACATAAATTCAAGTTCCATTAGCCTTGTTATCACTGCTCTGATCTGTGTTTTTTTTTTTTCTTCTATAATATGTGAAGCAAAATCTGAATTAAGCACACAACACAACTGACAACCATTACAGTTTTTACAAGCTTACAGAGTAGGGTTCTTTCTCCAAAATCCCGTTTAAACTTGAGGAAGATTCATTAACTATTTTTCTGTTGGAGTAGACGGTTTATTATTATTATTCTAGTTCTTTTTATTGATTTATTTTTACATGCCATTCAAGTTCCAATTTTTCTTTCTATTGTCATTTCTATTTACCGTCTTTCCTCAACCGGACCAAAGCTAGATATTTATCACGGTTATGCTTTTGGTGTGTTTGCTTGTGTATGTCCTCTGATCCATATAGATATGTTTTTCTAAACACTTTTACTCTTCAGACGATATGACAAGTAAAAGCTTTGGCTCTTTGTACTATTTAATAGTCACCAATTTACAAAAAGAAGTGTGAACATTCCCATGCCTTGTCACATAAAGATGAGCACCTGTCAGGTAAAGAGGAGGACCTGGAAGCCTAGAGATTCTCACTTAAGAATCGTTTCTTGGCTTTTGACAGGTTGCATTGTGAAAATTCTGGCTAGTCTCTCTAAACTGCCAGGGGGTATTTATTCTGCTCTGTCTTCTGCATGGTACAGTCGTTGTTAGACAAATTCTAGTTTTGTTTGTTTTCTGGTATTAAGGCTCAGCGAATGCAGCCAGTGGGTTTGATCCTAGTCCTTATCCTTCTCTGTCTTTGCCAGGCTTCTCCAGCAGTGTTGCTTTTTAATAAACACAACCAGACTTCAAAATTTGTATTCAACTTTTCTCTTAAAGAGGCATCCATGGTATTTTTTTCAGTCTTTTGAGCATTCAAGGGTGTTAACACTTCACAATGTAAGAATTTTACTCAAAAACAAATCAGGGTGTAATTTGTAGTTAACTGTTGACTCATAATTAGTTAGGAGTCAAGAGCCTGTTTAATGTTGATTGCTTTATGTAATCACATTGTCAGGAAAGCCTCCTTTATGCATGTAACCAATGCATGGGCTTAAAGAATAAAATAGACAGGTATCTTTAAAAGTAGTAAAAAAAATATCTGAGAAGGTTACACAACTTCTGAGTTGGGATGGAAAAATAGAAAGACAACAAGGCAGAATGAGAACAAAAGTTGATCAAAAAATCTCAACACAAAACGTAAAGAATATTTTAAGTTGGGTGGTGATACCTGCCTTGACAGTTTGAAGGAGAGAATTTTTTTGTATTACATTTTTTAACAAAAGGACAATTCAAGTTGCTTTACATTATTAGAAGTAAAATATAAGAAAAACGCTAAATAAAAAAAAATTACATTGCTGAAGCAAAGTAAGCAAAAACAATGACAAGTTTAAAGACAGAGTACAGTTTATGATGCTCCATAAAGTGGATGCTCCATTAATCAAAGGCAGCTCTAAGCAAAATGTTTTTTTTAGCCTTGTTTTAAAGAAACTTGGTGTTTAAGGAAATTTAAAGTTTTCTTTAAGTTTGTTCCAGACTAGACATGGATAAAAACTCAAAGCTCCCTCTTCATTTATGGTTCTGGTTCTGGGGATATGCTGAACCATAAGACCTCAGGGTCTGGAATGCTGATAGGACAACAGATCTTTAATGTATTAAGATGCCATTTGGTGATTTGTAAACTAAGCATTTTAAGTCAACTTTCTGGACTACAAAGAGGCAGTGTAAAGACTTCAGTACTGGGGTGAGGTACTCCACTAAAGGGAATTAAAAGTGGCATGACTCAACAACTAATGTCTTTTATTTTGGCCTTTGCATTAGTTTTTCTGAACTGATGTATGAGCTAAAATGCTGTTGTCAGGATAGTCATCTTTCTCAGGCATGTGCACTCTCCTCAAGACTTTTAAACAAAGCCATGGGTGCCAAAGTCCAGTCCTCACAACTTTCAGATGCTCTCCAACACGCCTGAATCAAATAGCTGAATTCCCTTATCATCTCTGCAGTTCCTTTGACTTAGGAGTGTAGAAAACAGATGCATCTAAAAGTTGCAAGATGGTAGCTTTCGAAGACTTGCCCAACCATGCTCTAAGTTTGAGTAATGTCATATTCTGCTTTGGCAAGCAAATGTCAATATAAAGCAGAAAAGAATACCAGGTAACTAGAAATTTAAACAGGGCCTGCCAAAGTGTAAGGCACACTTTGGTCTTACTGCACAAGGCAGCATGTTAGTGGGGGGCAATGCATTGCTAATGTTTGTGCTAATGTTAATGCACTGCCTTTACTTTAGCAAAATAATCAGATGTTTTCTTCATGGCATTTTGTTACCAGAAAACACACTCATCTCTTAGCAACAGATCAACAACACATATTGTTATTGTTAAAAAAAAAACAAACATACGATTTATCCTTTTGAAATACTACTTATATGCTACTTAACAAGAATTGTGGATTTGGTGAATTTGGCAGGAAAGTGAAAATGTTCTTTTATATCATTGGTGGTAAATATAAAACAGACATTCAACACAAAAGTAAAAATCTGATTTATGCTTCATTGCAGTTCGTAAACTGAAAAAAAAAATACACTCATCCCTTAACACCAAATTAATAACTAATATTAATTTATAAAATATAAGCTCTTTTGAAATACTGCTTATCTGCTTAGACACAAGAAACTTACAGTTTGTAAATTTTGCATTAGTGAAAATCAGATGTTTACTTCCTGGCACTTTGTTACCAGAAAACGTGCTAGTCTCTTAGCGACAGGTTAACAACAAATATTGTTATTGTTAAAAAAACATACAATTTCTTCTGTTCTTTTGAGATACTACTTATCTTATGCTACTTAACAAGAATTGTGCAGTTGGTGAATTTTGCAGAAAAGTGAAAAGGTGTTGTTTTTTTTCTTTTGTCATTAGTGGTAAATATATTATAAAGCAGAAATTCAACACAAAAGAAAAAATCTGATTTATACTTCGTGACAGTTCGTTACCAGAAAAAACACTCATCTCTTAACACCAAATTAATAACTAATATTATTGTTTATAACACCTAAGCTCTTTTGAAATACTGTTTCTCTTCTTAGACACACAAAAAAAAATACAGTTAGTAAATTTTGCAAGAGTAAAAATCAGATGTTTACTTTATGGCACTTAAAAAGAAATCACGCGCATCTCTTAGCAACAGATTAACAACAAGTCTTATTAAAAATAAAAAATAAAAAAAAAATAAAAAAATCCATAAGACTTCTTCTGCTGTTTTGAAGTACTACTTATCATGTTATCTAAAAAGAATTGTGGATTTGGTGAATTAGTAAAAATCAGATGTTTACTTCATGACACTTTGTTACCAGAAAACATGCTAGTCTCTTAGCAACAGGTTAACAACAAATATTATTATTGTTAAAAAAACAGAAGATTTCTTCTGCTCTTTTGAAATACTACTTATCTTATGCTACTTGACAAGAATTGTGGATTTGGTGAATTTGGCAGGCAAGTGAAAATGTTTTTTTTTGTTTGTTTTTTTTTGTCATTGGTGGTAAATATAAAACAGACATTCAACACAAAAGTAAAAATCTGATTTATACTTTGTTGCAGTTCATTAACAGAAGAAAATGCTCATCTCTTATCACCAAATTAGTGACTACTATTATTGTTTGTAAAACATAAGCTCTTTTGAAATACTGCTTATAGCTTAGAAACGTACAGTTGGTAAATTTTGCACTAGTGAAAATCAGATGTTTACTTCATGACACTTTGTTACTAGGACCGTGCTAGTCTCTTGGCAACAGGTTAACAACAAATATTGTTATTGTTCAAAAAACATAAGATTTCTTCTGCTCTTTTGAAATACTATTTACCTTATACCACTAAACAAGTGTTGTGCACTTGGTAAATGTTGCAGAAAAGTTAAAAGGTTTTCTTTATTCCGATTGGAGTAAAGATTCTATCATATATAAATTGGATATAAATTGAAGAAAACAGGATCCATGCATCTCCCACTTTTAATTTGTTCAGTTTATAATTGCAGTTTATAAATCAATGCTACATGTAGCATTGATTTTAGATGCACTTTTACAAGTCTGTTGTCTTGTGATACAAACATGTTTCCTACACAGCTTACTACTGTGAGAATCAACCATATTGAAACGTGAAGTTGACCTTATAAATTGTGACTCGAGGAAGTCTGTGTGTTGAAGTGGATTTCTCCTTCCACAAGGTGCCTGTTTTTATCCCAATTGAGCCCCCGCCCCCTAAAATGTCTGTGCATGCCACTGAAACTGAGTCATGCCTAAGATAGACTCCTAGAATTCAAAGTTTTTGTAGTATAGAGTAGCATTGCTCTCTGAATTGTTTCTACTGAGTCGTTTTAGCTGCCAAGATTGAAGTTTGTATTTGTTTTGATTGCTTGTCATTGTGCTAAAATATATACAGTAACTTCATAGACAACAACAAAAAACTGAAACACTGGAAAAGAGTAGATACTTGTGTTATTAATAGTGTTAAGCTGCTAAGTTTCTTTGAAATATCTGTCTTTCTATTACAGCACTTATATCGCACTTAGATTAAACATAAGTTTTCTGTTTAAGCTCAGCAGTGCAATGTGGCTGAATGTTATTTAACCTTTTTATGTCTTGAGAAATGAGAAAACATCTTCACCAACAGACTTGGAACACTATGGATTGGGAATTTATTTAAGTCTTTAAAACTAGTAAAGTCATTCATCATTCTTTCATCCTCCAGCAAATTGAAAACTAAGTTCAAATGCAGTGGCTTAAATTGAAGCTCCTTCACACAGTAGGCAAATAAAATCATTTTAGCATACAGAAATTGTATAAGGGAGGCATATACAAGACTCCTATGAAAAGACATCTTACTTAAATGCATTTTACTTAAATGGCGTGCAGTCTTATTAGTTCTGATTCACCTTGTTGCACAGTCATGGGATGGGAGAAAACTAGAGGTATAGCTTACACATAGAAAAGGAAATTTACTGAATGGCCTTTTATCTTAATTAGTATATTTATTGTTTCATTCTGCTGCCTTTCAATTTCAAGATACCAGTGTAATAGTTTACGGGGTGCAAAATATGAAGGATTGGTTTATTCTGTTTTAGTTATCTATTTAAAACTTTAGTCTGATTTTTGTAGCTGTCTCCAAAAATCAAACAGTAGGTCAGAAGATTGTGGGTCTTTTAAACACATAGAATAAAAGCACCGACATAAAGCTGAAATTTCTTTGTGATTCTAGCATTACAGTTTTCAATAACAGAACATCAAACAGACGAGTAATTTCTTTGAAATCATAATTGTAGTAATAAAGCTCTGGGGTGTTATTGAACTTAATGAACCACTTAGGGCACAAAACACTGATTAATTAGTTTGAACAAAGAAAAGACACACAATTCTTATTTAGATATTACAAAGCCCCCAGGCTTCTTGCTGAATGAGACAGTGAGAGTGATTTTAGTCTGCAATGAACATGTCAATGGATATGACATGTTCATGGCACTTTGTCAAGACATCACAGGATAATTCAGTGTTATATCTGCATTCATGGGGCACACATTTACTTTATGAATCAGAAGATAAAAAAAAAAAAGATATATATATATAATTATAAACATTATTGCAATATAGACAAATCATTTACATAAAATGGTCAGGTTTCCAGAATAAGGATTAAAAACAGTATGTCTAAAAATTATTTTTGGAACCTTGAATATTTGGCTTGGTGAAATAAAAGCTTTGTGAAAATGTATGAATAAATTATTCTAGTTTTGACATATTCTGTCGTTAATGTGCTTGCTATTTAAAAAATGACATCCACACTGATATTTTTAATGTCTTCTAGGTGGCTCTACAGTAATATTAACTCGGAGTGAGATAAGAAGGTGTCTTGTGTAACTAGCGGAGCATTTTAAATAAAACTCAATCATAAATCTCCAGAGAAAGATTTTAAAGCTTTGATGGCAAAATTGACTATTTTAAGACAATTATACACATAATTGTTGCACATATTTTATTAGTGCCAATGTTACTCAACTAGTTTCATGGATGAATTCCAAAATTGTTTTATCTTGCAGTATTTGTAACTATGATTTTTACTGTGCATCTTGTTTATTCAACCTATTTAAAATCAAATTACATTTTGAATACTTGATGACAAAAGTTGAAAAACTTTATAAAAGTGGTTGATATCAAACTAATCTCATTTTGATAACAAAATTATTTTATTCTGACATCGGGTTATTCTATGAGATCACTG
Source organism: Brachyrhaphis roseni (assembly GCA_903066815.1). NCBI lineage: Eukaryota > Metazoa > Chordata > Actinopteri > Cyprinodontiformes > Poeciliidae > Brachyrhaphis > Brachyrhaphis roseni. Next base: position 7,136 of record CAEFZY010006473.1, read on the forward strand.
CAGAGAGTAGAATTTAAAATACTTTTGATAGTTTCAAAATCAGTGAATGGTTCAACACCAAAATACATTGAAGACCTCTTGTCGTATCAACCTTCCAGGCAACTCTGGGAACTTCAGGATCAAGTCTACTCTGCAACGGCAGAGTCAGAACCAAACATGAAGAAGCAACATTCTGTTTTATGCACCACAAATCTAGGACAAACGTCCGTAAAACTGCAAATCCACTGTTACGCTAAGTCCCTATAAATCAAGGCTAAAAACTCACCTGTATAGAGTTGCTTTTGATTAAAAACGACTTGAAGATGATTTATGTTTTGTTGACAAAGATTATTCTTGATGGCATTTGACAAAATGTAATATCTGTTTCTTGTTTCATAATTGGTTTTTATGTTATGTTTTTGTCATGTAAAGCTCTTTCAACTACCTTGTTCCTGAAATGTGCGATAGAAATAAACTTGATTTATAAAATGATAAAAGAAAATTATCAATGCTAACTTGGAAATTTAAGCTTAAGGACAAACTGTCGAGGGTTTGATTTCTAACTTACAACAAAGCAATGCTAGAGGTGCACTTTGATTTCATTCTTTTGTAGAGACAGTTTTTAAATCTTGACTTTGATTGAAAGACTTGACATTGCTTGGACTTTCCCCTCAAGGTGCATTAGACTTGTGAACATCTTTGATTTGAAGCGCTCTCATCATGTTACCATAAAATAGACTTCTTTCATATTTAATATGTATATTTTGCAGTGATGTCTGGCACAGCCTATTTCCTTTGGGAGCAGAGCAGGTCAGCTGGCGCACCATGTAGTATCAACCTACGTCACAATTATTTTTGGTGATTTAGCAGGTGAAATACATCCCTGTGCAATGTTTGCCTGTCCACAAGTGGTATTTTGCATTTTAAATCCTAATCGTGTTTCTTCATTTTCCACTCTTTGAATTTCTCATTATCACTTCTTGGTTATGTCCTGAATGAAATACGAGATAATTTTATTACAAGGGTCATATTTTTTTAACTTCTTTCTGTGTAGTATTTCAATAGAATAGCCATAATGAATGAAAGCTCTTAATAAAAAAAAGTAAAATTAACAAATTTTCCATGGCTATGCATATTTAAGTATTTTTTTCTTGAATGTCTGAAGATGTTTGTTGCATTTGATTTGTCATTGCCTAAATTAAGACAGCTTGTGCAGATTGTGGTTTTCAAAACAAAGATTGTACTTAGCATTTAAGCCCTGCCTTTTAGTGCTGCGAACATCTGTTTTAGTCCCTTTGACATCAGCAAGAGTTTCCAGACACACACATTACAGTGGGTTTTAGGTCAGTGTGCCTGTTCACCAATTTTAGCTCCAATTTCATTGCCATTTTTTGTGGTAGTCTTAAATTTTATTCTTGCACTTAGTACAGGACATTCTCTGGCCATAGTTTTTAGCTATAAAGACAAACTTTCATAAAGGTTAAATACTAATCGAAACTAAATTTTTCAGTTGTTTGAAAGAAAAAGCATAATTATTTGATGTTTACTTAAGAAGACTGAAACTTCATTCATGATTACATGTAAAATTCAAACCAGCAAATCAATATTTCAACACTTCACACATTTAAGTAAGGTTTCCCATTTAAATGGTGTATGTCTGTTTTTTTATTGTAATAAAGTATAGGAAATTATGGAGACACATGGGCATTTCATTACACATTTTAATTCGACAGTATACCTTTTTTCATTTAATTTTGTCAAGTGGTTCCCACTTTTGGGTTCAATCTAAGATGTCAACCACTTGAAACTGGACTCCATTATCAATAATCAATTTGTTTCTCTTTTCATTTTGAAAGTAAAAAGGGAGAATCCAACAAAGTAACCAGGAACAAAAGGGTATACATGCAGGAGGACTTATCAGGAAATGAGGAACAGCTGGATTCAACGAATCCAAGGGACAGTTGAGAGACAGATGAGAGCATTTGTGCAGAGGGGAGGATGAAAGGAAAGAGAAAGAAATGAGAAATAAACCTGAATTTAATAAACAGTCATAAACACTAAAGAAACAATTAATGGAATTAAAGTGAGCTATCATAAGGAATAAAAGGAACACCGGTAAGATGAAGAAATAGACAAAGATTTGATCAAAACAGAAAATAACTGAAGCTAAATGTCGAAACTATCACGTCAGATTTAAGACACCCAAAATCACTTGGACATATTTAATGCATTATTCAGTGATAACTTTAACCTTGTACTTTTGCAGCTCTGATTTCTTTCAAATACACAGTATTATATTTAGAAAATTACTTTTAGCTTCATTACCTTTTTAAAAACACATTTTAACTACACTTTAAAACGAACCACTTGCAATGTGAATTTTAATCACTTGATTTTAATAAATTTAATATTTGCGTCATGCTGCCCTGTGCATGAATGCTTCCAGACTCTTCTGATCATGAAACCGTTTCCACCTGGAACAAACAGTTAGCTGCTTCCCCGTCGGCAGACACAGCCTGACCTACACTCAGCCACAGACGAGTGCGGCCAGAAATTCAGCTCAACAGTTGTGGTCCTGAAACTCATCTTTTCCATTGACTTTTGAAATATGACAGATTCAAAGCCCTGATCAAACTTTAATAAGATTTCACTTAGTATTTAGAGCTTTACAATTTTACAATTTTACATTGTAAAGCTCTAAAGTTAATTGCAAAAAACGTGACTGAAATTACCTTTCAAAGTGGTTAAAAAGTTTTCTGTCAAAGGAAACCCAGCAGATCTCCTCATCACAAGCTCTTTCTAGACAAGCATGTTCAGCAGGCAGTGTATTGTTGCTTGCATTGTGTTGTTGATTTTGCAGCAATCTGTCATACTTAATATGTATGGCACAACAGCAGAAAGGAAAACTCTCCTTTAACAGTAGGAGACCTCCACAGACCTGGGTCACAGAGGGCAGCCAACTGACATGACCGACTAGAAACAAAACAAAAAAGAAACAGAGGCCCCAGTTTTTCTTCTGTTAAAGAAAAGCAAAATGTTAATGTAAGAAGCTGCTTAGATTGATTCATCGTAGAGAGAAACACAGCTAAAATAATCTCTGTGTAAGACATCAAGTCTAGGATTATTTTGGCAGTGTTCCAAAGATGAAAGAAGGACATCAATATAGCATTGAAAGGGGAAACGTTACATATTATTCAAAACCTAACTATACAATCTGTTTAGTTTTTTCAACTTAAATGTAGAAACTCCTATAGATAGAATTTTGTTTCTCGGGAACGTTAAAAACATCTGAAGAGCAGTCATGAGGGTGTTTTATTTTCACCTGCAGTGGAAGGGTTTTGATTATAATCGGCTGTAATTATGGACTCAGTTGGAATTGTGCATTTTCCCTTTGACTTGCATCAAGACTTATTCTTTTGATTTTAACTTCTGAGCTGTACATGTTAAAAAAATATATATCGTCATGTAAAAAAAAAGCTCTTATTTTACCAATAATCACAGTAAATGTTTTCTGTTAAAGTTGTACTCATTACATTCATCTGTAATGAGGCAAAATGAACATTTTAATGCTCTATCTCTCACTAACTGCATACACCTCATTCCAAAGAGCAGTAATAAGTTTTATGTCCTGTTTTAATTAGGTTATTTGACATGATTAAATAAAGGCTGCATAGTGACGCAGTTGGTAGCACTGTTTTCTTGCAGCAAGAAGGTCCTGAGTTAAAATTCCTTCTTGGAGTTTCCATATTCTGTGTTTTAAATTAGTTATGGTTGTCTGGTTTTTTTTTTTCTTTGTTTAGGAGGTTCTTTTGGGTTTTTATTCAGCCCTTCCTTACTGTTCTTTTACTCTCACCTTGATACCATGTTCTTGTATGCCTTGTTGTATCAGATTTGTAAGCTCCTTATGTGCTAGTTGTTAAATCGTACCAACATTCCCCAACTCATGCATTTGGGTCCTATTAATCCACAAAACACATCAACTCAGGGTTTAGACCCCCAAGGTTTTTGTTTCGTCCTGTTGACCTTGTATCATAAGCAGACCACAACATCACACTCAAACTGATTAAAATCAAACCACTGACACTGAGATATGTTTTTGAATACTAAGTATCTAAGAGGTTAGATTTACTTTTTTTATGGCCATTCTAAATATCCCCAATTGGAAATAGGGTATTAAAATATTATTTTCCACTTATAAATCAGAAGTGAGAAGTAAAAGAACATTTTCTTTGAACTTTTTGGTTAAAAAATGTTGTCCTCTGGCTGCAGCTATAAACAAGACAAGAGGTGTCAGGGATTTGCTTTACTGAATCAGACATCCTTTAACTGCCCAGCCTTAATAAGAAAGGTGAAGTGAAGATATACAGGGCAGTTCAGAGACTGATTTTTATTGGAAACCTGTTTGTGTCAATCTTTTTCCTAGAGTAAAGCAGAAAGCAGCTATACTCTTCTTCCACAATATAGAAACCAAAGACCTTCGCCAAACATTGCCGCCAATATTGTGTTTGCTTTTATTAATATCCCTGCAGAGGGTGTTTGTTTCTATTCTAATTTCACAACATATTTCAAGACATTTCCCTCAGTTTTTCTGATGTATTTTTTTTTTTCGTTTTTGTGTTTTTTAAACTTCATACAGCACACAAGTTTCCTTTGCAGTAGAGCCAGTTAGATGTAGTAAAGCTGAAGTAGAGCACATACTTTCAAATTGCCACACCACTACACCACTGAAGTATTCCTTAATCCCTAAAAATGAAAGGCGATCCACTCTGCGGAAGAGTATTTTTCTCGCAATCTGATCGTTGATGGTTTAATTTGCAGGCCTATCAGTCTAATATTGCTGTGTGTGTGTGTGTGTGTTTGTGAGTGCAATTAGATATTAGCTGTACAGCTCTAGTGCAGGGGGGCCCAAGTGCAGTCCTTTAGACCTGCCATGCTGCAAACTTTAGATTCGTCTCTCCTCCAACACACCAGTATCAAAAGAATGGGTTGTTACTAACTCTCAGCATAGCTGAATGACTGTTGGTCAGGAAATTTAGACATTTGGTTTGAGTGTGTTGGAGCAAGGATTAATCTAAAAGTTGCAGTATAGTAGCTCTCGAGGACTGGAATTGGGCACCACTGTTTCGGTGTAAGATAATGAGTTATCAATATGCATATTGCATATGGAATTAATTTCACAAATTAATTCCATTTGTGTACTATTCAATTTGTGTACTATTTATGGTGGAAAAAAGGGATGTATAACATCCAGCACCTTGAAATCGCCATCAAGAATTGTGCAAACATCATCATTTTGCATCCACATGACCTCTTGTGCAAACATATCTGACTCAAGGTTAAGCTTATGTTTTAACAATTATTTTATCTCATAAATCCATATCATAAAGGTTTAGGACCTTTGAAAAGTTTTTTTGCCTTGAGAGGAAGAGGTAAAAGTAACCATAATTCTTAGTTTATACTTCAACTGACTTACAATAAAATCATTTTACTGTGTTGCTTGTAACAAGAATGAGTGGACATAGCTCTCCAGGAAAACTGCCATGAACCCCTTTTTATGGCCCAAGTCTCAAATAACATCTTTCAATGAAGCAGGTATAACTTGATGAAATGTTTGTCTATGTCCAGCAGTCAATGAGAAGTAGAGAAGAGTCAAAACGGATTACCTGACAATCACAATGCCACACAGAGGATAGAGTTTTTCATAAAATCCCAAAGTCAATCTTAACTTCTTCACATGACTGTATTCATATGTTTTTGTTGTTATTTTAAGCCTTTTCTGGAATACAAAGGAAAACAATGTGTGATACTCAAGGTGGTAACCTAAATTTGCAGCAGTCCAACCACATCTGAAGTGGACGAGAGAATAAAAAAAAGTCTTTGATGTAATGATTTCTTCAAAATGGGTTTCATTTTCTGTATTATTCCCTTTTGTACCAAATCCTGATTTTGCCTCATTTGCTTGGATAACCAAGCTGTCGGTGTGAAAAATAATGTAATAAAGCTAAAAGATCAAATGTTAAGATTATCCTCATTGCCTCCTAAATCTGCTCACTGTGGATTGTTGTCTTTTCAACCCCACCCTAACTTCCTTTTCATCTCTTAGCCATAAACTGTTTTGTTCATCTGCTACTTGAAGATATTCACTAATTTGACCTTTGATATATATTTTAGTTTTGCATCATCTTCCAACAATGTATTTAGCTATGAAGAGTTTTAATTGTTACACCATGGAATCAATTGCTAAGTTGTATACACTTGTGTCAAATAACTAATGAGCATTTGATTCCTCTGCGCAAAAGGGAATTGATCACTTCCATGCACAGTTTCTGGCTGCTTCTGGTCAGGGACTCACCAGGGACTCATATCTGATTGAGTCGCTATAATCAGATACATGATGAGCTCATGTTTTTTGAGTATGTCATCTATCTATGTCATAAAAATATTGTATAAGTTGTACATTTTTACAGTGTAGCAGTGAGATGGACTTTGCTTTCAATGTAAGAGGGTTTTTTTTCCCTCTCTGAAAGATAAATATAGCCACTCTGATCTTACTCACTCAGCCTTAAATTTTAACACATGAAAAGTGTAAAAGCTATGCCTCAGTGATTCTGACAACTTCTGATGCTTATGAACTGGAGGTTGTTGATGACAAGCCCATGCAAACATCAGTGTGTTTGTTTGGCATCAAAGGACTTCAAGGGTGGCTAAGTGCAAGAAAAATGTCTGTCATTGGTGCTGAAGAATATATGTATATATATAAAAAAAAATCCCTTCTCACCCACCGCGTGGTGTTTCTTTCCTCTTAGCTCGGGTCCTCTACCAGAGGCCTGGGAGCTTGAGGGTTCTGCGCAGTATCTTGGCTGTGCCTAGGACTGCACATTTCTGGACTGA
>CAEFZY010006475.1:0-36522 GCA_903066815.1 Brachyrhaphis roseni
TCTTTGAAATTTTCTTGGAAAAACTTTGATATTTATGAGTTTGGAAAATCTAAAATTTCCAAGAGAAAAACTAAATTCTTAGATTAATCACAAAGGTTTCTAGAAAATCAGGAAATTACTTGTTTTTTCTAGAAAATTTCTGAGATTAATCAAAAGAATTTCCGGGGTTTTTTTTGGGTGGAAATTCACTCCTATTTTTCTGTCTGCACTCGCCCTGATGCACCGTCTGACTGTGAAGCCTTAGCATCGGTGGACGGATTACGGATGTGAGCATAAAAACAATCACTTTTCCTCAAATTCAGATGGGAATCTAAAGGATAAACCCCGGATTCTGGACTTTCTGAGGCTCGTTAGTTGGATGCGCCTGCAGGCGGTAAATTTACTCTGCAGCCCAAAATCACTGTGAGGTGGAACCTGCCACTGCTTTGATTAAAAAACTGATCATTTAAGAGGCTTTTTGAAGTTTAGTAGTCTCAGTGCTGCAGTTCGTGTTGCTGTGTTCACACTTCGTACTTTACAGTTTATCAACATTTTCCTGGAGAAGTTATTTAAAAAGCCTTGGTCAGGGGATTTTACTCAGTAGCTTGAGTATCTCTTAAAAAAATGGAAAAATTTGATTTTAGATTGATTTTTGTTTCATCAATGACTTTGTTGTGACACTGTGGTTGTTTTAATTATGTGAAATTTAATCAGCTTTCAGTCATTGAAGTGCAACAGAAACTTGTGTGTTTACAATAAATGTATTATTTTGTTTACTAAATTGGAATAAAAGGACAAAAATTCAGGTTTATCAATAGGTATGTCAGTAAATTTGAAAATAAAATGCTTATTTGAACACTAAGGTCAGGGTTTATTTTTTTGTTTGATCTTTTGTATAAAATTATTAACAAAGGGATTAAACAAACAATTTTTAGCTGACATGGTGTGTTTAGATTTACACATAAATGCACATATTTACAAAAGAATTACCCTAATTTACTCAGAAACAGTTCTAATCAAAATTTAACCAATAAATTCAATGATGTTGATGTTCCTACAATCATTAGGTCATACATTTTGTTAGCATTAGATGCTAGCTAAAATGCTAAATGCTTTAGTATTTTATTATATATATCTTTTATGTAATAGATTCTCAATATAAACTTCTAAAAAGGGTTTTATTTGCTCAAAATTTATTTTGGCTAACTTGCAGATGTTAAGTAAATTGCTACCAAATTTCAACTTTTTATTTTTTAAAACTTTGAAATCAATTATGAAAAACATTGCGCATCAAATACATTTATAAGTGTATTTGTTTCATTAATAAAATTATTAGCTGCACGTTTGTTTCTAGGTAGTAAAAACTGACAGCAAAGCTAACAGTTTGGTAGGATAAGTAGCTTTATAGATTCAAACTGAACAAACATTTGATTCAAAACAAAAATGATCTCAAAGTATAAAAAATATGCAAAAATGTAAAAGTTGATACTTTTTAACAATTTAAGCTAATTCAGTTAGCATTAGTCTGCCAGCTAAATGCTAAATGTGTTAGCTACCTTAACAAAAAAATGTGAAATGTGTGGTAAGTAACTTTCAAACTTATCAAATAATTAGAGCCTAAAACTTTTAATTACAGTCAGTCTAACTCAGGAACTGGTCCGACAGCCAGAGGATCTTTTATTTGATTTTATTATATAACACAAAGTTAAACAATAACTTTGACGACGATTTATTTGGCTTTTGGTAGACTTTATACACACTACACTGTTAACAGCACTACTAATAAGGAAGTGGTTGAAAATGGCTACTATTTATGTTTTAGGGAAGACTTATGATAAATTTGCTAATTATTATTTTGTAGATTTTTATATTTTCTGTTAGATTTTTTTTTACTTGCAATTCCTTTATATATATTTTCCCAGACTCTTGTATTTAAAGTTGCATTTATATATTTTTGAAACTAAAATATTTAGCAGTTTACAAAGTTTAGCCAGTCAGCAGGTCAATAATTTAAACCATATTACCACTAACAATAAAACCAAAAACATAGTTTAAAACCATGCTAAAATTAAACCTCAGCATTTTTTGGTATCACAAGTGGATTAAAGGGATTATTTTTTATAAATTATGCTGGGTTAATGAGTTAAATAGACTTTTATTTAAAGTGAACATTGATGCTGAAACAACCGCAGTGCTGCTGCAGAAATCATTGAGAACAAAAATGATTTGGTGTAAAAACATCCTGATTATGAAGGAAGTTTATGTTTGGAGGCTGCTGGTAACATTTCCCAGACCTTTTTCTACTTTTAAATGAATATATATTTGGAGAACTATATTTACTAAGACCTAAAATAGCCTGAAGACTTATTTATTGATGTGTAGCGTGTTATATCAAAAAGAAATATATCCATGTTGTGTCATTATAACACTGGACCACTGTGTTTATTTGCACAAAGCAGCCATTATTCTGTCTGTGCATCTTTACCTTGTAACTGTACGTTTTGAGGTGCGTTCAGGATCGTTTCCCTCCATGCTGCAAACTGTCGTCCAGTGAGCATGATCGACCAGTACCTTGTTTTTCCACATAGTTGTTTGATTTTAAATGTTTTCTATTATTTGTGCTGTTTTTCTTTTTTAATCTGACATCTTTTCATTTTGTATTTAAACTGAATGAATGTATTGTAAGCTGAAATATTTTTCTGGAAGAGAAGGAAGTGGTGAACCATGTTGCTGTATTAAAAATAAATAAAAGTTGCATTTTTATTTTCCTGGCGTTTTGGTTTTAAAATATTAGTCAATAACACAGTTGATATAGTTAATTGAAACCAACAAAATAATTAAAATTTAAATTGAGAAAACATTATTAAAATCTGTAATTAATGGGAAAAAACAACAATTAACTGGAACTGCAAGGTGAGTTTATAAAACTACTGAAATTCTAGATTTAATATCCTTTTTGTTTATAAATCTATTTTTTAGCCTTTAGAACTGATTTTGTTTTCACACACAAGCAGTTTGTCAGCTATCAGCAAATTACACCACTACATTTTTTTAAATTAATCTATAAATCAATTCAGATTTGAGCATTTTTATCACTATAATTTATGAAAATACCTTGTATGTAAGGTATATGAGTTTAAATATGTGGGTATGAAATGGTTAAGTGTTAAAAAACCAAACACTAGAGGCCATTTGCAGAACGTTTTTGGTATATTTTTTAATAAATTAACGTTCATCCAAAATACAGTGCCAAAGGAAAAATGATGCAGCCAAACATGCTAGTAAGGTTTGTCATGAAGCACCTGTGCTCATGTTTTAAAGATGTTTCAGAAGGAAGACCCCCACCCACCATTTTATCGAGCTCTCTCCTCTCTCAGCCAATCAGCAGCAAGATTTCTCAGTACTCATCCAGAAAAATGTAATCTGATAAGAAGATGAAGATCTACAGACAATCACACTACAGTAATGTCGGGTATTAAATAATAAAAAAAGAAAGACACTAATACAAAATAGACCTGGTTACCCATCCTTTCCACACTAAAACAGCCGTTTTAAACATATGAAAAATATAGTTTATATATTCAGCAGCTTAGAAATAATAAAAAAAAATGCATGAGCCCAGAACCTGTTTTACTGTGGGTGGAGTTTAGTTTGTTGCAGAGAAAGAAACAGAGACAGACTGAGGTGTGAACTGCTGGTTGTGTGGAAGACCTGTGTGCAGCAGAAGTGACGTAATGAGGGGGCGTGGTCAGTTGGAGGGAGAGGGCGGAGCCTCAAGCGGCGGAGGCGGGGCTACGAGTGGCTGGACCCGCAGCCACCCCGTCTTTAATCAAACTTCTTCCACCTGCCGCTCGGGTTTTCCGCTCGGTCCTCCGGAAACGTCCCGCTCCGTCTGCGAGGCCTTTTAAGAAAATGCATGATCCCATTTTTTTTTTTTTTTTAAAGGAACACTCCGCTAAAAATCAAAGTTCAAACATTGTGGGACTCTTCCAAAAAAGTGAGTTTTCTAAATACATTTTCTTTGCTAATTTTTTGTTATTCTGTGCTGTTTCCGGCCAAATTAAAAAAATAAATAATTAAAAAGGAGGATGATTTATAAAGACTATCCATGAGTTTGTTAGTCTATGACTGTAATGTTAGTCTACTGTAGGGAAATGTGGTTTTATGACTCCAGTAACCAATACTACCAATAACAATTAGCTTATTTTAGCTAATTCAGGCATGTTTACATATGTGCTGGTTGCTTAGTCAATATGGTTTAATCAGGGTTTATTCATGACAATGTAAGTGAAAAATTAATTTACGAATAAATGAAATTTTGGGATTTGAGCATGTTTATGAATATAATTTTAAAAAAGTCATATAAACTAATATGCAATGGTTTAATATCGTGGGCACGAAATGGCTGAAAACGGAAGTATGGATGGACAAAATGGCGGCGGATGACGAACAGATTGGTTGTTCCTTCAACGACATTTTTCAGGAGCCGCTTTGTTTCGACTTCGGTTCAGTTCGCCGCTATATGTTAAGCTGGCGGTTTAAAGTAATTTTTTAAAACGTAATTTTCTCTATTTTTGCTTTGACCGGTTGTTAAAATGACAATAAACGGGCAAGAACCGTACACGACGGTTTACTGGTTAGCTTAAGCTAATATTAGCCAAAGGGTTCAAACTGACGTCACCAAAATGAAACAAATTAAATAGAGTCTGCAAAACATAAACTAAATTAAATTTTACATCAGATTTGAGTATTCTGGTGACTTTTCTTCACATTTCAAACTATTTTGTTGGGATATTTTAGATTTTACATGTTTAGAGCAGCTGGAGGTCACAAAAACTGCATTGAAGAAATCAACTTTAATTAGCCCAGCTACTTTTATAATACAAAATAAAAATCAAATGTGGACATGGAAGGCAGTGAAACTCTATCCAATATTGCATGAAAGCAGTCGATTCAGTATATTTCAGCTTCCTTCTGGGGATGAATAAAGTTTCCATCTTTCTTTATTTAATGTTTAAAACATGAATTACAAAAAAAGGGAATAACTGAAATGAAAAGGTAGACGTGTGAAATTGTTTCTTTATGAGCACGAAGTGAAAGCCGGAGGTTTGATGCATAAATGTGGAATATCTGTTAATTCCTTCCTTTAAAGATGGATCATAAACTATGTTTATAGAAAACCCTGCAGCACATTTTCCTCCTTTATGTGTTCCAGTTCTTAGGGGGAAAAAATTAAACAAATGAGAAGGCAACACGAGGACACGATCCGGCCCAGAGCTGAAAAACCACCCAGTTTATTCCCTTTGAGCCCAGATGCTTCACTTTTATCGTTTTCAGAACTTTATTTTATTAATGCTGCATAAATATTTATCAAAACTCAAGTCTTCCAACAGGAAGGCGCTGAAACATCTCCAAATTCAACATCCAGTTGCAGTGATCTTTGATTTTCTGTGGAGTATTTCTTTAGCAGAGAGGAGAGATTTTGGTACAGTTTCCGTTAACCAGAAGGTTTACCAGTTAAGTGCATCATCATCATCATCATCACAAAATTAGTTTGAGATTATCACATTGTAGAAACAGTATGACCGACATAATATCTAACAGATGTCACCACTGGCAAAATAAAACAGAACCAAAAGGTGAATAGGTTTATATTCGAGGGGAATCGAGCCTGGCGGACCCTCCGCACTTTCACGCTTACGCTACAGCCCCCCCCCCCTTCCTCAATGTTCCTCCACTATGTCATGGAGGGGGGGAGGTAGAAGCTATACGTGGGGGAGGGTCACCAGCTCTCCGTCCACCTCAAACTCCTCACCGCCGTCGGGGGAGAAGAGGTACGTCGGCGGTTTCCACGGAGACTCCTCCAAGCAGGAAGGATAAAGTTTTCCTACGGCGCAGCGGAAGTCCTTCCCCAGATCCCAGAGGACGCGTTCGGATACAGGCTGCCGCAGGAACCAGCGGTCCAGCTCCACGTCGTACTGGTAGATGGCATACTTGGCGCGCTCGTTCATGTGGGTCTCCCTCATGAAGATGCAGAGCGAGTTGAGCAGTACCACGGCGCGCACGCACGGGTCCGAGTAGCGCTTGGCCGGGATGTTGGCGGCCAGGCGCCACTCGTTCTTGTTGACGTCGTAGATCTCCACGGTGACCGAGGAGCCATCGATGGTGCTGGTCGGCATGCGGATGCCGGAGTTGCTGACCACGTGGAGGCCACCGATGTAAAAGATGAGGTCGCCGAAGGCGGCGGCAGAGGCGAAGCAGCGGCTGGTTTTGCGCATGGCCATCTCCACCCAAGCGTCGGCACGGGGGAAGTAGCAGTACATCAGGTCGTGCGTCATCACATAGATGCAGTCGTGTGCCACCACCGAGGTGCTCCAGTTCCAGGCGAAGGGCAGCGGGCTCATCATAGTCCACTCATCCTTCTCGCAGTCGTAGCGCTCCACCGTGCGCTTGTTCAGCTCCCCGCCCACGTTGTCGCCGCCGATTGCATAGATGTAGCCGTCGCAGTAGACCAGCGACGGCTTGATGCGGGCGCACAGCATGGGGGTCTTCGGCACCCAGGCATTCTGCTGCGCATCGAACCAGAAGAAGCTGTCGACTGAGCGAAACACGGCCTGTAGCTTCCCGCTCCTGCCATGGTTGGCTTTTGAGTTTTTGAGGGGGATCTGACCGCCGGCGATGTAGACGTCGTTGTCAGGGGTAACAAGGGTCCCGACCTTCTGCAGGTCTCCTGGCGGGTTACACAGCTTGTACACCTTCTCCGCCTGCGGGCTGTAACACACTATCGTCGTAGGCGCCGACGTCGACGTGACGTAGCTCTCACCTTGCGTCTCCGACATGGCCTCCATGAAGATCAGCATTTCCTCCTTGGTCATGCCCAGGCGAGGCTTGAAGAACTTGGGCATGGACTTGTAGAGGCCCTGCACCACCACCGACTTATCGTTGGGCGGCAGACCCTGGAACCAGGCGCGCTGAGTCACCTCCGACAGCGCGTCGATGCGGATCTGACTCAGCACGGAGGACAGGTGCTGTGAGCGTGCCTCCATGTTGAACTCTAACCACAACATGGCCGCCTCGCGCACCGTCTCCTCCTTCTCCACGTTGAGGTTGTCGCTGCTCAGGATGTCGATGAGCAGCTCATGGGAGAGCTGCAGGAAGGCCTCCTGTCGGTAAACTCTGGGGAACTTGTGCTCCACCATGCGCTTGGCGCTCTGCTTTAGCTCGCTGCAGCTGAAGAGGTCGCCGATGCTCAGCATGCGGACGCAGTTCTCAGCGTTGATCTTCTTCACCAGGTAGTCTCTGCACTGCAGCAAGACGTCTTCCACCTGAACGAGACAAACGCATCACAAATCTGTCGAATAAGGTTACAGTACACACCCACTGCAAAAACACAAAATCTTACAGAGTATTGTTGGTTTAGTTTCTTGTGTAAATATCTTAGTACACTTGAAATAAGATCAAATTAACTTACAGATAACCTTTCAGCAAGAAATAGGATCTTGTTTTAAGTCAGTAATTCCTTAATATTGATGAGAAAGTACTAGTACCATTGACAGATTATTTCACTTAAAACATGGGAAAAAGATCTTGTTAAAGTGAAATCATTTGCTAATGGAACTAGTATTTTTCCATTAATATTGGTAAGATACTGTTTTTTGCAGTGCAAGGTATTTAATACAAAAAACAATAATTATCAACATATGAAACACTGATAACGTGAGAAGTTTTTCAGCCATATCGTTCAGTCTACAAACCAGGTAAAAGTAAAACGACACAAGACTTTTTATAGCTAGAAATCTGGACAGTGTCTTCTTAATTCGTCTTTCTCAAGCACCATAAGACTTAATGTAGAACATTGAGGAACATTAATATCCAAAACTAAACTGGATTTAGCTCTGGATTTTGTCTACATCATTCTCTTGAGTGATAAAGTTTATGAAAAATTCCCTCTGGGGTTCCTCAAGGTTGAGTAATCAGTCCCTCGTTAATTATTTTGTTACATGACAGCCAAATCATGGAAGGTTCAAGTTTGTGTTTGTACCTCAACAAAATGCTAACATACTTTAGCGGGGGATTGTGAGGCATACCTGTAGGAAGCAGGCGGTCTCGTAGAGCGGCTCCACCGTGCTGTCGCTGATGGCCAGGTGGCCCGTGTAGGCGTAGGCGATGATGATCTTCAATGTGGCGGGGTCAACGTTCCTCAGGTGGACGTGGGTCTGCTTGCTCTCGCTGAGGCCGCTCATGAACATCGCTCTGCAGTGGAAACACCGGCAGTGAGCAGTGGTCGGCAACATGGACTTATTATAATAGCATCACAAAATATTGTGATAAAATGACAATAAAAGTGACAATAAGAACCATTTCCTTCTTCTTTTTAGGTAACTGTATGACTGAGTGCAAGGCACACAAATGCTGCTCTTGAAAAACACTCATTTGCAATACATTTCTTTAGGATACAAGTCACAAAAAAGTGTGATTTGAAACTGCACAAAATCACTAAAAACCCAGACAAAAATATGGCCTGTCCAAAAGAACAAAAAACATAAGACATAGCTAGACAGACGGTGGAGGATACACCTCTTTTGATGAAACAATACGTTTAATCACCCTAAATTATGCTAATAGCACTTAGCATTCGTCAAGACTCATTGGTGGAATTGAGAGTGTAGCGCAACACAAATAATTATCTGTCTGGAACCCAGTGTGCTAAATAGTACAGCACAACTTAAAGCTTCAAGGCAGATAATTCACCTCTAGGGATTTTAATGACAGAGGGACTAGAATCAGCTACATTTCTGCATAATTGCATCAAATTTTTCTAATCCTTACTGCCCTCTCGGTCATTTTTTTCATATATGTCAAATTAAGTCACAATAAAGTGCAAGAAACAGAGACTGGACCAAGACAGAACAGATGTTTCTGTTTGGGTCTCCAAACCGGGTCATGTTGGCTGTTTCACAACCCAGCGTTGTTCTTTTAAAAACACACAGAGCCTCTTAATGACAGCTGGAAGCTCGCCAACGCTCCCAGCCGGAGCCAGGGTACCTGGAAGTGGCCGCTGCTGGAGTCCAAACACCGCCGTGCTGCCCGTGTTATTCTACACCAGCGTCCACACGGCGAGTTACGTAACCCTAACAACCAGGAAACTACTGAGCCTCAACAGTTTAAAGAAAAACAGCACCTTCCCCAGCTACTGGGATGTTTTTGAAGCAACTTTGAAGTGAAAGATGCAGCTCTGACATTTTGAAAACCACTGAAATAATTATTTAGAATTATAAAGGAATGTCAGGATTCACTATCTCCTTCAACATTTCTCACAGAAAACAGAAGCATTTTCTGATTTTAGAAGATTCCTAATGCAACTAACCAAAGCATCTGTGATCAGGTCAGAGAGGAAAATCTATTCCTGATCAGCTATTTTTACCTCAGCTGTGATGTAATCTGGCAACTTTAGCATGTCTGAAACCTTTAAATTAGCAAGTTAACTTCTTCATTTTTATTTTTTTGTTGATTTCACAAGTTGCTTTTACCGAAGGAATCCTCTGTCAGAAGCCAGATTAAAACCCAGAATGAGGGATGGACTGGTCGCCATGGAGACAGCTGACGATATGAGAGGTTAAAGGACAAAAGAATGGACAGACTGAGGGACAGTTAGACATTCAGATGGAAGAACGAACAGACTGGATGACAAATGGATGGACGGTTGAACTTCAACGGATGGATGGAAGGACAGTTGGATAAAATGACGAATGAATGGATGAGCAGGCAGATGGATGCATATCCTCCATGTTGAAAGTGAATCCAGCTATAAATCCTGAATCAAAAATCATTTTCCAAACTTCCTGACCAGAACGCCGCCATGTTGAAACCCCAGCAGCCAATCAAAAGGCTCCTGCTCCTCCTCCTCAGGATGAAGACCAGATAGACCTGCTGTTGGGATAAAACCATCCGCTTTCTGGTGGGAAGCATGATGTCAACCAGCTGCTGCGTGATTGTTCATTTCAGTCAGAGAACAGACTCATCTGGAAAACATTTCACCAGTTTCTGCCTCCAAACTGAACATTTAAGGTTCACATTTACCAACAGATTAAATAATAATCCAGAAAAACATCAACACACAACTCAAATCATCAGGGATTTCATCACTTTTTGTTACCAAAATGTAAAAAGAAGAAATGTGCTTTTTGAACAATACAGAGGAGGTTTTTTTTTGGGTGTGTTGGCCTCAGCAGGGGCTAAACCTGCCAGGCTGTATTACGCAACCCTGCGGAATTACCCCTTTTACCCCCTCCATCTCTTAACAAGAGCTACGTGACCAGACTCTCCCTCCCTCCGCCTCCGCTCTGCGGTCCGGCTGCTCCCCCTGAAGCCAGGCGTGGAGGATGGAGAGGAAGCGGGAGGAGTTCGGCGGAAACGCAGCGACATCTCCGCACCCCGAGGGGGAAACACTCTGTTCGCACCAGACAGGCAACGCGTGGGGGAGGGGGCATGATGCAGCAAATTTCCAGCCGAAACGTACAGACTGCTGCATCTCATTATGCAGCAGCGTTGCATTATGCAACGCTGAGCGCATGAAAGAGGAAAACGTCTGGTAGCAATTACTTCATTTTTTTCCCTGAATCTACCAGGAACTGGTTGGAGAACAAGAGCTGGAACTCTAGTTCCGCAGCCAAAGCGCGGCCCGGGGGCTCATTGGTGGACCTTGACATGACTTTGTTCGGCCCAGGAGCTCAAGTCGACAGTAGCTGCGTTTCCTTTGCAAATTTACCCAAAGGAAAATTTTGGGTAAATTTACCAAAGGAAAATTGGTAAATTTTAGAAACTGCTGTCTTTCCATTAAAGAGGTAATATTTTGTGTTTTCTAGGCACAAAGCGCCATTTTATTGCATAAAGTAACGGTGTGACCTTCAGTTGTTCAGCTGATTTAGCGCCTTGAAATTGGGCATCTGTCTCCTTAAAAACTCCTGCACGTTCTAAAACTTTTAGAAGCTTTTATAATGAGCTCAGCAGTTCTACCAGGTGTTTGCTAATTGCAACTGGCTAGTCTAAAGGAGCTCAGGGGGGGAGGGCTGCTGTGTGAGGTGGAAACTTGTCAGCTTGGAAACTCCAGGTTAGAGGAGGAGCTGCGGCTCGAAGGCGGAGCTAGGTCCACCCAGGCGTTTTGCCATATTGTAACATTTCTGTACTGTTGCATCCAATCTGTATGATAATGCTCAATTACCTCTGTTGTTTTGAGAAACGGTTTTTTGTTGTTATTTTGGTTTATTCAACTTTCCATTTTGTTTTCCATTTCTCCAACTTTGAATAGTTGTAGCCCCTAAAATGAGCTTATAGTTTTATGTTACAGTCATGTAAAAATTATAAATAAACTTTTCCAGATTGATTTTCAAAGTGGATAATCTCCATGAAAATATTTTGATTTCCCCCAGAAATCTGGCTAAGCGCTGTGGTGGGGCAGTGGGGAAGTTCATAATTTGCCCCACTGTGTTTTAGTGTTAAAAAATGTCCAGCTGACAGTAAATTTTGTAAATAAAACATCAGAAACAAAGAAAATGGACAAAATAAAACTAGTGTAGGCCTGTCACAGAAACAAACTTTTCTGGATGATAAATTGTCTCAGAACTTATTGCGATAAATGATAAATCGTTCTTTATACCATTTTCAAGTAATATTATGGTAATGGCATAATAACACAAAAACACATTCTGAAAGATCAATAAACTTTAAATTACAAAGAATATTTAACACTGGATCTGGAAAACATTTTACATATTCAAAATAAATAAAGAAAACAACAGGAGAAAAAACACAGAGACAGATGCCCAGTTTCAAAACGCTTAGCCTGGCAGGGGTAAGTAAAGCCTGGTGGCCCACCAGGCTGATAATACTCTGGAGGAAACCCTGGTAACAGTTAAATAAAGCACCCTGCTCACCTGAAATAGGAGCTACACGTGGCCAGGACCATCTTGTGACACGGGAACTCCGCGTCCTCCACCAGCAACACCACATCCGTCAGAAGCTTCTGCTCGTAGAAGAACTTGAGCTGCTCCAGCAGCGAGACGGCGTAGTCCGTGTTGACCGGCCTGCGCTCACTCAGACCCGACATGGTTGCATCCCAGGAATCGCGCCCCAGCTTTGAAAACTCGCGTGGCCGGCAGAACCGGACTCAAACCAACCAGGAGAAATTTGAAAAGGGGGAATTTATTCTTTGGTCCTCCACACCTCCACTGGAACAGGTGGAGGTGTCAGACAGTGTCAGACGGTGGCGGCGGTGCGGTCTCAGGAGTCCACAGGAAGTGGGGGATGCAGGGTGAGGACAGGGTTTCCCCTCCGAGGGTCAGCGGTCATCGGACGTCATGCAGCGAGGCACGGAGGGCGATCGGAGGTAGAGAGGGCGACTCCACCGCGGCGCCGTCACATCAAGAGCAGCTGGAAAACAACAGTGTTTTTTTATTATTAAAATTAATATACTGTAAAAGCACAAAATCTTACCAAGTATGCTTGGTCTATTGTCTAGTGCAAATATCCTACTACATTTAAAATAAGACAAGATATAGAAGCTCATTGTAAGTCAACAATTCCTTAAAATTTATGAAAAACTGCTTAAGTGGAAATAATCTGCCAATGGAACAAGTACAACTTTAAGGACTTCCTGACTTAAAACCAGCTCCTTTGTCTTGGACTACACTGGACTCTTTTCTTCCTTTGCACATTTTGTTTTGTTTATGTTCATCTAATCCTAACACTTGCATTTGATTTATTTATATCACAATAAAAAAAAATTAATAAAGAGAAGGCATGCAAGCAAAAAATATAACTTATCTTTCACTTATACACTGAAATAAAAGGTAAGGTTATTTTATTTATATAGCACATTTTCAGCAAAGGCAACTCAAAGTGCTTAGGAAGGAAGTTAGCAGGATTTTTACACCAGGTGGGTAGAGGAGCCGTCCAATAAGAACATTTTGTCCTGGCGATATGGCTTCTAAATAAAATCTGACATTATTTTTTTCCTTTGATTTCTTGGCTTAAAAAAATAAAATCAGATATTTTCATACCAGATCCTATTTCTCCTCCACTTTCTTTTCTAGACAGAAATTACAAATGACAGAAAATAGTTTCAAAACATGACTTATCTCAATCATCCCCTCTGTGAGTTGTACAATGAAATATTAGAGTCAGGCTACAAAATTAATTGTTTAATTACAAGAATATAGTCACAATATTAGTGAAATAAAAACACTTTTATCAGAAAAAATGTCTTAAAATTATGAGGAAAAAGTCGTTTTTCTGTGTTAAGAGTTCTCATAAAATTAGTAGCATGACCTAATAAAGAAAATAAGGTCATAAATCCCAGAAAACTGTAAAATTGGTAATGGCCAGAAAAAGCCTGATTGATGCAACTCCAGGTGTTTTCAATAGTTTATATTCTTTTTTGAGGGTTTTAAAAACTATTGATGGGCTTCAGTTTGAAAATTGCAGTTCATAAATCAAACATAAAATGATGTCAAAAGAAGCATAAACATTTCATATTTAATACAAATCAATTCTGCCCAAATTTCTAACTATTCTGGTTTTCATCCTCATCTCTAATATGGAAACACATAAAGAATATTGTTCTCACAAATTACAAAGAGTGTTTTGAAGAATCTGGCTTTAATATTACACAACTTAGTGCAGGTTTCTAAGCAATCCTATCCAAGTTTATTTAAATCAAAACATCATGCTCTGATAGCATTCTTAAGCAAAATCAAGGTTTCATATTATAATCTTCATTAAAATTGTTCTAAACGATGCGGCTGCCAAGGTCAGCATCACTCCCAGCTAACTAGCCGGTTTATTTTGATCTAGAGGCTGACATTTTGCGAATCTGTCCCGTTAACATGTTCTGTTAGCCCAAAGCTAATTAGCCACATTAGCACGTTATCGTCATAGGAACAACCCGTTTGAGTGGCTTCACTCTGGCCCGGATAAAACAAAAAGTTGTGATCAGATTGGTCCTCGCTTTATAGCGGAGATTCTGGTTATCTGAGAGGAAAATAAAACGACCAGAACTGAACCAGCGGCTCTAGATTCGCAGCATGTTAGCATTAGCATGGTAGCTTTAGCTTTCCCCACTCTGCACAGTTCCGGCCCAGTTTAACTGGGCACCCGCTGGGGCACACTGGGTGGTTAGCGAGGAAGGAGTCAGATACCACCATCTAGCTCTGGTGTTGTGACAGAAGATTCTGGTGTCAAAAAACATGAAAGGGAAATCAGACAGCATCAGCTAAGCTAACAACGGCCAGAGCTACACATCGCCTCTTCCGTAAAACACCTCCGACAAGAAAAAAATAATACATTCCTTACTTTGATAGTCGGCGAGCTCCACTCCCTGAACCGTCCTGATGTTTTTCCGTCGGTATGAAGAGTAAACTGGACCCTTGAGGCCGAACTGAGACGATAAAGACAGTTATGAGTCGGCGCCGAGCAGCGGACAAACCTCTTAGCGCATCAAAGGCGCCTCTACAGAGCAGAGGCCAACTGAGGATACTGCACTTAAACCCAGTGACCTGCCCTGTTGGAAGGAGAAATGGCGCCCTCTGCTGGACAGAAAATAACATAACGGTAGAATTGAGACATGGCGCCCTCTGCTGGCTAGATTGTGATACCACAGTAGTGAAAGAGTCAAAATCTCTTCGTTTTTTTAAACTGGACTTTTTCTACCACAATTTTAATTTTAAAAAACAAATATTAAGGGTACAAAAATGCACATTGCGTCATAATTATACGCATAGAAAATAATTTAAGTAGATAAATATTGGAAATCTATTTGCCTCTGTTAAAATTAATTCAAAAAACAAAGCATTAACATCTATTTAAAAAATCATCAAATTTAATGTAGATCAAGTAAACACAAAAAATGTACTTTTTATTGACAATTAAAAAGTAACATAATGTTTTAATGGTGGAAAATTTTTAATACATTAAATGAATTTAAATTGAGTGTTTTTATTATATATCTACGCAACAATTTAATATTATAAAAATATATATATATATATATATATATATATTACTTATTTTAACATAAGGCTACCGGTTGACCCCGAAGGCAACATTCCTGACGGGTCGCAAGCTGTTTGCAATATAACTAATTGCCTGCAGCAGTTCGGCTTTTTACTCAGTAGAAATGACGTTTGGGCTTCATAGAACGACACTTTTCTACTTCTGTTCAATCAGAAATTGTTAAAGTAACTTATTTATTTTTCTGAAACTTGAGGATGTTTATTTCTTTTCATCCCTGTGTGTTTTATTTCCGACAGTCAGCGAGATCGTGAATGAAAATGGAAGGTAAGTCGTTTTTATTTTCAACTTTAAAATGAAGTTCAACCAATGTGTGGTTTGAAGCTATTTGAATCCGTCCTGTAGATCCAAGCAAACAGCCTCCCCCCTTTGGCAGTGGAGCTCAGAGAAGTTCCCATCCCAGACCTTTCTTCTTCGTCCAGCCACCTTCTCAGCCGTATTATCTCTACCCTCCCTGGCAGCTTACCAACCCATACAGCCACTTCGGACTGCCTGCAGGTATTCAGCCATTCACACATGTAGATCATGCATTCACAGAGTAAATCTCAGAGCATTTTTCTCATAATCTGTTTATAGGTTTTAACTTTGGCCGCCCCAGCCCGCATCCTTACCCCTATATGCCGTACCCTGGCTTTGTTTTACCACATGCCCCGTTATATCCTGTAGATTACAGGCGCATGTTTGAACCTAGATTCCAAGCACCAGCTTGGGGAGATATACCTCGTCAACAGTACCATCCACAACCTCCAGGGCGTCGTGAGACCGCTTGTTCTGGGGCTCAAACTGACCCTAGCGATGCCATAAACAAGCTAATCGAGTGCTTGGATAAAATCCGAGCCACAGAGCTTCAGAGCACCGATCGAGAGCTGGACTCGGGCGTGGGTTCTCAATCTTCAGGTATGTTTTCTCCTGCAGAAGAAAAAGCTGAAAAGCAGGGTCACCCACTGCCATCAGAGCCAAATCATGGCTCTTTGGAGTCTCCAGGTGTGACCTCAAGTGATTCCACTGCAGGGGTTTATGATGGCGAGTCCAGTCAAGTTATTTTGGACCATTTGAGCCCAGAGGGAGGCTGGACAGGAAGACTGGAGGATGAGCTGCCTATTGACAGCTCTTCAGTTCATGAAGAATGTCTCCATCAGTTGGCACCAGGCAAACACTTTGTCTCGCATGAGATGGAGGTCCCAGATATTCAATCACATATCTCGGTGACTGACTCAAGTGTTCCAGTTTGTGATGCTGAGAAGGACCATACATCTTCACTTCCCTCCAGTCCGCTGGTCTTTACAGAGGTTAAAGTCTCAAAGGTAGGAGACTCAATGACTTCCTGCGATCAAACGAAACCCGATGAAGGCTACCAGATCATCAAGCTACCGTTTGATGGTGTTTTTACTCCTGGAGCTGTGCAGCTCTCATCCCCAGCTGCGCCTTACTATTACAACTACCTCCCCATGCAGACTACACACGAGCGCATGAGTGTCCTCAGTCCATCTTTGGATGAACTGTCTTCCAGAGATGAAATGTTCTCTACAGATTTGGACGACACGGATCTCTTCCCAAAGAACATGTACGCCGGGAGGAGACTTTCGGCAGTCATTGGAGAATCTCCTCCAGCGGCAGACGATGAAGAGGATGCATGGTTGCCAAAGTCGAAGAGGGTTGTGTGTGCTTGTTGTGGGAAAAACTTAGAAAAGGGAACAAGCAGGAGCAAAATCCATAGCTCCAAAGTGTATCATGATGAAGCTGGAGACTCTGAAGAGGAGGGTGCATACGGGAGAGGAAGCGAGCAGCCAATTAGAGTGGTTGTCAGGAAGCATTCTGCACCAAGGAAGACTCAAACTGTCCAAAGACATTCAGCTAAACCTTGGTATAAGAAAGGCCAGTACAAAGAGCTGCCGGACACCATGAAACAGGTGGAGAGTCATGAGGCCTGTCAGCAGGAGGTTGCTGAAGCAGAAACCGAGGAGTTGGACAGCAGGGAGCTGCAGTGTAGAACATGTCAGGGTAAGTCGAGAATTTATTTATTTATTTTTTTAAACATTCAGGAGAAACGGATGTGACCCATAAATCTGTTCACAGATGGACTCTGCACAGCGGATGTGACCACAGCAGGCCAAGGCCGATGGCCGGCTGGAGAAGTGATTCCCCGTAGAAGACATGCCACCCCTCTGCAACGACAAGGTAACATTTAGCACACCCTAGTTGTCAATTTCTTTAGGGTTTTTCTTTTTCAACTAAACATTTTTTGCTTGACCAGTGGTTTAATTTCCTTTTTCATGTTGACGTTCTTTATGCTGGTTTCATTAGAAAACTTGAGGTTTATGTTGAATTTGAAAGAACTGTCATGTTTAAAAGTAAAATACATGGGACTGAGCACACATCCCTGAGGGACTGATTTGCTCAGTTTGATGGGATGTGCTGTTCTACTTTGTATTTTGTAGGCATTTTAGTCAAAAATTGTTTTTTTTTGTTTTTGTTTTTAGCTGTAATAAGTACCTTCTTAATCCTCTGTTGAATTTTCTCTTAACTCAACTATGTAGAAATGAGCCCTCAGTGGAAAGTGATGTACCACAGGCCAAGAGGTGATGATCATGAAGGTGAAGAAGAGGTGCTTCCATTAAGTTGGGAAAGAGGTATTTTTATTTGAGCAGATGTTTATTTTTGGGGCATTATGTGAATGTAAAATGTTAATTTGTTTTTCAGGCTCCACAGTGAGAGGAGAACCAAGATGTTGAGGTTTTCCTTGACTGGGTTTTGAACAAAACGCATTGAACTGTAGGTGGCAATCATTCCAAATGAACAACTAGTTTTAACATCTATTTACATGTTTGCCACTTTTTGTTTTTACAGGTCCCCCCTAAAGGTGTAAAGGTTGAGGGATAATGGAGCACCAGGTGTAATGCACTGCACAAGAAGCATAGTTGTATAAAAGGACAAAAAAAATCTGCAGTGATTCTGCCTTTCACCAAAGATAACTCGATCTCACAAATGGGCTAAAAGGTTGTTGAAGATGCCACTGTTTGGGGTCAGTCCAATAAAATATAAATATTTAAGCTTGTTGTGGGGCTTTTGTTCTAAACCAGCCACCATGGCTTGCTCTTTTTAAATGTGGAATCATAAAGGAGTAGAAATATTAACGGTTTCTCCGCCTGGGTAGCTTGAATTTTGCAGTTATAACGCCGAAAAGTGTTATTGGTGTCAGTTTCCCAATGGATGCTGTAAGGAAAACTTCTAATAAACAGGCTGTTTTTAGTATAATTTGATCAAGTGGGATTCTTCCAAATACTAGCTATCCTGACAGTACCTATGCTATGCTAGAAACTATGCTAGCGATGAGGTGCAACTGCAAAACTCATCTCTGCAAATATATAGATGAAAATATTTGTTCTTCAAAGTAAGACAGTTTTGACTATTTGCAATTCTGCTCCTGAAAACAATCATTTTTATGGACCCAGTTCTTAGTTTGGGCGTCAACGCAGCACAGCATGGAGGTTATCAACCTGTGGTTCTGCTAAGCGGTTAAGGAAGTCCATGTTTCTTTGATAGCTGCCTTCAGGTCATCTTATTGGTCCTGGTGTCATCTTCCTATTGATAATACTCCATTGATTCTCTGGTTCTGGTCAGACCAGTATGCTGGTGAGTCAGCGACAGTACCACGGTGGTCACTGGACCAGCTTTTGGTACCTTGGGGTTGGTACCAAGTTCTCCTGGAAAATGAATCTGCATTTCCATAAAGCTTGTGGGCAGAAGTGTAACAGAAATACTCTAAATGGTAGATGGTTGCATCCACTGAAAACCCAGTGGACCAGAACCAGCAGATGACCTGGAGACACCAGACAATCATTGGAGACTACACTCTGGACTTCAAGCAACGTGGATTCTGTATTTCTCCAGTCTTCTGCCAGACTCTGAGACCTTCACTTCCAAATAAAACACAAACTTTACTTTTATCTTTAAACTTTGGACCATAGAGTAATAGTCCAGTTCTGGTTCTGTAGTG
Organism: Brachyrhaphis roseni; assembly: GCA_903066815.1. Lineage (NCBI taxonomy): Eukaryota > Metazoa > Chordata > Actinopteri > Cyprinodontiformes > Poeciliidae > Brachyrhaphis > Brachyrhaphis roseni. The sequence goes on from CAEFZY010006475.1 coordinate 19,043, forward strand.
CAGTGGCTCTTAATGCCTCAGTTTGCTCTCTGAAGTGATTCTCTGTTGTTGCACCATTTCCTAGCATACGTTTTCCTTCCGATCAACTTTCCATGCCTGTGAACATTCAGCTTCTTCAGGACATCTGAAGTCAGCACTACAATATTTTACGCTTCAGAGAAATGCTGAATTTGAGGTTTTCATTATCTGTAAGTCATAAAAATACAGGAAATACTCTTTTCCTAATGAATCTATAGGTTATATGGGTTTCACTTTCTGAAGTAATTCAATATTTAACTGGATACTCACCAACATATTCTAAATATAGAACAATTTATTTACATCTTCCAACATTTGAGATGCTGAGTATATTTGTGGTTAAATGTCTGATTTTAGATCTTCTAGTCAGAGAAAATAGAGTTTTGAAAGTTGTATTACTAAAACCAGCAGTTTGAAGACCCTGTCTAAATCTGAATCTTTGAGCCAACAGATGCAGAGAGTTTGTCATAATGATCAGATCCCATTTTGATTGATTTGACAAGTTATTAGTCAGACCACAGAAGAAGCAGAGCATCATTAGCAAGATTATCAACAGAAGGGTAACCAAGAGTTTTCACAGGAAATTAAAGAATTGAATATGTTGATTCTTATAAAACAATTCAAGTCCTTGTAAAAATGTTTCTAATCTTCAGTTGAGTTTTGGAACAAGTTGTTTTATTCTCCATAGTTTATGAATAAACAGATTCCATATAACATTACAAACTGGTTTTGTTTGATAAATATATACAGAGTTGGGTAGTAACTAGTTACATTTGCACAAGTACATTTACATGAGGAACTTTTTAAATTATTTATTTTTAGTATTTTTGCTGCATTGCTAAACTTGAATAAAATTTCTGAATGACAAACAATCATATTTTAACCAAAAACTCACCAGACATAAACACACTTCTGCAGTTTTTATTAAAATCTCATAAGTTTTTTTATTGAAAGAAACTGATTTGGAACAAAATTTGTTTTGCCTCATTTTATTTATTTCTGTTTTTGTTTCGCTCCTCAAAATACCAAAATTTTCACTTAACTTTATATTTTAGTCCATCTGATGATGTAATCTTAAAATATTAAATAATTGATCATTATTTTATATTTATTTATCATTTATCATAAATATTTTTATTTATCATTAAAGTAATATGGCTACTTTTTACTTTTACCTGAATATGTTTAGTGCTACTTTTATTTGTGTATAATTTTGGGTTTTTTACTCTCCTCTGATTGTCCAAAGAGAAATAGATTCTATCAGAGAAGTTTAAAAATCAAAAGGATTTGACTTTTTAAGCCTTTGTGTCATCAGAGCCAATCAGATTCTTAGTTTGGATCACAGCTGTTTTCCGGCACCATGTGAGTGAATGGTACCGCATCCACCTGTTCGGAATAAGCCTCTGTGATTGGTTCACGCAGCAGCTCATTAAGCTCTAATTGGACGAACATCACCTGGAGCAGAAGCTCTTTGCAGCTTGTGAGCGTTTGGTTTCCACTTGAAAGCATAAAGGAAAGTTCATCCGGTTTCTCTGTGGATGTTTTCTTCTCCTTTGCATGTAGGTGCAACTTCATCCCCAGGAAATAATCTTAACTCCTGACTCATACGTGTCTCTCTTTGTTCAGATATGGAAGCAGCCACGCCTAACTTGCAGCATTCCTTCGGGCTGGGCCCTAGAGGTCCAAACCTGAACCCGAAGCTGGGACCCGAGCCTCGTCCGGAGGAGCAGCACCATAAGCCGTTCTTCTACATCCAGCCTTCGCAGCAGTACCTGCCGATGCAGAGTCTGCAGTGGCCACCTGTAGCCATGCCTATGCCCTACAACCCGTACTACGGCTACCCTGGCTTAGGTAAGACTCTGATTCTTCGGGTTAATAGATTATTAACAGTTCTGTCGCAAAAAGTGGGTTTGAACTATCGGAGACACTTGGGGGCGCTCCGGTGAAGGGGGCGCCAGAGAGATGGCAGAAAAAATACATTCTAGTTCAACAACCAGAGTTTGGTAGTAACTAGTTACATTTATTCAGTTACATTTTCTTGAATAACATTGTTTGAGAAAGTACTTTCAGGAATATCTTTACTATGTTGTACTTTTTATTTTTACTTAAGAGTACATCTATTATGAAGTATTTCTTTTACTTGAGTGAAATTTACAGATTTTTCTACCCACTGAATGAAAAACAAACGTGTTTTAGCCAAAAACTCAGTAGAAACAGTGAGTTTCTGGAGTTCAACACCTGCAAGAGTTTAATAAAAACACCTGTGGTGTTTTGGGGGAAAAAAAAGAAGCTTTCCCCCGATTTTATTTTTGTTACAAATGCAAATTGTAATTTTTGTCCTTTAAAATGCCAAAATTTCCTCTTGACTTTATATTTTGGTCAGTCTGATGTAAATGTTCAACATTAAATAATTGATCTATTAGTCAGTACCCAAATAGACTTTTAGCGTATATTTTTACTCGTACTTGAGTAATTTCTTGGATGACTACATTTTACTTTCACTTGAGTAAAAATATGTAGAAATAGTGCAGTTTCTGAGCACTCTGCCCTCCTCTGTCAACATCTGTGGCCACAATGGGTCCGTAAAGACCTCAGAAAGTAACTAGTCGCTACCCAGTTTTAATATGTTGACCTGCTTTCACTAATGGTTTGTTTGAAGTCCATTTACCTTAATAGAAAACAAGGAAAGGTTGGTAAAAACAAACATATCAAATTTCAATTAAAACTAGCTCAAAATGTTAACTTTAGTCCAGTATAGCAAGATTTTATCAACTTCTATGAAAATTTTCCATGCTTTGTCACCACGTCACTGCCCTCTGGTGGCCAAAACATGTAGTGCAGGTCAGGAAATACTGGTGTCTGGTTTGAGGTACTGGCTTTACTTGGAAATTGTTTTTTAATCTCTGCAAAAGTTTTATTTTCCATCTTTAGAGATGTCAAATTAAAGACTTTGTGGTTGAAAATGTGAATAAAAAATCTCAGATAAATGGTTTTGCACCATTTCAAATGTACAGTTGTACTACTGTTGGTTCTATAGCTTTCTAGTCTTCCCTCCCCAGCCTTGGTCAGGTGTTTAGAGGCCCAGAGTGCCACATGTATCATAATCTGTCATTATTCTCTACAAATTTCACTAGCAGAATGATAGATTTTCCTTTTAACCAAAGTTAAATATCTCTGTTTTGTTGTGGTCAAGGGCTTGGCCTGCCAATGATGCCCCACTATCAGCCGAACCCCTACATGGAGCCGCCTGGCTTTGTTGTTCCCCACACCCACCTCCATCTGATGGACTACAGACGCATGCTGAACCCCCAGTACTACCACACCATGGCCTATCATGCCCGCAGGTTTCGCTACCAACACAACTCTGCGTCGAAAGAAATGACCAGCTCTGAGGTTCAAACTGAGCCACTTCTCTCAGTTCATAAGACCAGCACCCCAAGGTCCAGTAGCGACTCAACTGACAACGGCACTATTGATCAGCTCCAGTCATCAGCTTTCACCGTACAAACGGAGGAATACCCTTCAGAGCTCCAAGAGAAGGCGCCGTCTTCGGGGATGCCATCAAACAGCAGCTTTGTGATTCAGACTGAGGAGGTGAGGATTGAATGTTGCGCCACACCAGTGGGACTCCAACTGCTCCACGCTCAAGAGGCTGCGGAAATGTCCCACAGCTTTCCCCAGGATCTGGTTCAGTGTAGCTCTCCTACCCAGAGTGGTATCCTGCAGGATGAGGGTCTCGACCTTCAAGCAGACCAGTCTGAGCAGGAACTCAATGTTTGTCCAGACATCCTGTTAGTTGGGAAGCCAAGCACTGGGGAGAAGAGCCTTCCTCAAGAGGATCCCATGAACCAAATGGATCCTGTGACTCTAAACGAATCTGAAGAGACTTCAGCCGATGAAGACTTGAGTGTGACCTCAAAAAGCTTTCACCTCAAAGTTGTTCAGGTGCCATTTGATCCAACATATTTGGATGAACTGAGGAAGATTGAGTCCACAGTCTGGTCAGCAGAGGACTTGTTCATGACTTCCCCTGTCCAAAATACCTTCATGAAGGCTTCCAATAAAACACTGAATGCTTCAACTGAGGAGTTGGTAATGTTGACACAGGAGGTTCCTACTGAGGAAATCACTGAAACAGAGCTGCCTGCACTAGCAGAGGTTGAACTAGAGGAAACTGTCCCCACTGTAGAGATGTCTGAAGCAAATATCTACCCTGCTACAGATGGTTCTCCACTGCCTGAACTAACAAACACTACAGAGGAATCTCTTTCAACCAATATCCTTCTACCAGATAATTCCCCTCTGGAATCGGACGGAGAGCATCACCAGCTTGACACTACGAATGATCAGGATCATCAGGACACCTCCTTTGAATCTTTGCCTGCTTACCTTCCCTCCACCAGCTGGATTTCTGACTTTAATCATAACTATTACTGCAAAAAGATCCCACTAGCTCCTATGAAGCAGAACAGACCAAGAAATCTCCATAGTCTGGATGTGTCTAAAAGGAGAAGAAAGCTTAACATGGATGACAAAGAACAACCTAATGTTCGGAAACCAAAAGAGAGGTACAAACCCAAAGGCAAGGTGGATCGACAAAGTCTTTCTGACCATGAATGTTGCCTGAGCAGAAATTTCAACGAGAACATGTTGAGATCTCGCTGGTCCAACAATGAGCGACTCTGTACCAGATGTACGGCAAAACGTAGGATCAGCACGTCTCCAAGTTCGGTGTGTGAAGGCCGAAGCTTGAAAAGGAAAGCGGTTCCTTTCCAGCAATGGAACGACGTCCTTTTACCGACATGTGAAGCCTGCAAATCTCACACAAAGGGGCAACTCATGAGAAAAGATTCTTGTCCGGATCTTTGTTCTCCCCATTATGGACACGACACAGAGTGTGACTCTTCTGGGAACAGTTCATGTCGGACGGGACAGGACTTCAAGAGGCCGCTGGCACCGAGGCAGATGGCAACTAAAAGTCCTGTGACAATCCACACAAGGCTGAGACAGAGCAACTGCTCGCATGACGATCTGCAGAATCAGTCGGTTGGCTGGGAAAGACTCCGCCGATGTCCGCATGGGAACACGATCCGAGAGATTGACGAGAACTGTGACACACCAGTTTCCCACGAGGAAAAATGGAGTAACCCGGACCAGATGTACCTGATGCACAGACGGCAAACTGGTAAGCCAGCGACTTTAACAAATCATAGGGCTACATTTATTTCATGAGTGTCATGATGGTCATGGAGACTCAAAAGAGTCTTAAACTAGTTTCAGTTGAAGATTTCTAGATCTGGTAAAGCAAAATATCTCCTTTCATGGAGCTGTTTGTTTCAGTTCAGTGTTTTAAGAAGAACAGCAGCAGCTAACATCTGACCTCACTGTCTTCCAGCAGAGAGATCATGGAGAGATGAAACGCTCAACACTTACAACGCCCGCTTCTTGAAGGAAGTCACCTCACAACACTTTAATAATCACAAGAAAACACAACCACAATCACAAGGTTTGCTTTTAATGTTTCTTTTAGTCATATACCCTTGTTTGTAAACTTGGCATAAAAGAAAAAGGAGCTGTTGCATTTTTAAAATCTAAGAATAGGAGAAAAAAAGCAGATAAAAATACATTTAACTTGGATTGGATACATCTCCAGACTCATTTAGCAATTCTTTTATTTATACATTTTATGTTTGGTCATATTTAAATTATTTACAATAACATTCTTATGCCTATATTTTATATTGTGGTTATATTTGTATTAATGTCTACTCATTAAAGGTTCCCCTTGGGAATGATAACGTATGTTACTCTATTTAAAGCATTTACTTTGAAGAAGGACTCTTGTGCAAGTAATGTAGTCTAACTAATTTATTTCCTTATTTGTTAGAAGCATTTGGTCTAACTTTTATTGTCTCAATTTTAACAATTTTTTTGTCTTTTCTTCAGGAATCTGCACAAAAGAAACGAGATGCTGATTTGCACAAGAGCACAACTTAAAGTACAGCCACTGTTTGTTTTAATGATCAGCACTTAAATTAAATCTTTTACACTTTATTTGGATATGTAAATAATCACAATGTTCACTATTTATTCATGGAAATAAACACAGATTTAATAGTTTTTGCAAACATCTTGAGTTTTTGTTCCTGAATTTGTCCACCAGAGGGAGCTGTTCCCGTTCAGAAAACCTTTAATTTCCACTTCTGATGAATAAATGTCTCTATTTCACTGATTTTTAGAAGAACTAGGAAAACTAAAACTAGAAAGCATAATTTGTCAGCTGTGGCTTTTCGTTTTAGTTTAAACCTTTGCGGATTTGACAGAAATTGTATTTGAGGAAGAGAAACGCTTTAGACAAGGTTTGGTGAAACTACAAGCATATTACTCAGATAGTTAAATCTAAGGAATTACTTCCCACCTCTGACACATTTACTCCAGATGTTTAAATGAAAGGTCTTCTGTTGATGCCATTCTGTGAAATCCTGATGTTCTCTTGTGGTCAAACCTGCAACATTTTGACAACTTCAGCATCAACTGCAGTGGGTTTTTTGTTTTGCCCTAAAGGCAGAAGCTGTGAAGACAGTTGCAGTGTTCAATGCAACTAAATATAAAAGCATGAATGAGTTTCTATTACTGAAACATCAGTCCTTGAAACCTGTAAATGTTCTGCAGGCGATGGAAGGCCGACTTTATAACCGTCTCTGTGGCTCTGAAGGTTCAGGTTTGAGTCCATCACACACAGATTGTTTTTCTTGAAAATGGTCTCAAAGCAATATAATCGTTTATTGCAGTGACTTCTGGGACAATTTGTTGTACAGAAAAAATGTCATTGTGACGGATCTAATTGTCCATCTTGTTTTTGGAGATGTTTTACAAATTGTGTCCAAAGTAAAGGTTTAAAAACCAGTTTTATTTTCTGTTTTATTGTAACCTTGGGTAAAAATCCGTACTTCAGATACTCCCACTGGTTGTTGGTCTGTCTTTCTACTCCCTCAGCTTTCTGATTTGATATTACAGTCCCTGTTTTACAGTAATATATGTTTCAACCTAAAATGAGAAACTAATGTTAGACAGACGTGTTCCCACCTTTACTCAGACCTTAACAAATGAAAAGTTGCTAAAATAAACATATTGTTGCCCTTTTAATGATTAGTTCAGCAAAAATGACGAGAACACAAGTTTTTAATGACGTTTGGGGCAAAGACTTTTGCCTCTGGGCTGAATTAGTTACACAAAGAAATAATTAGACCAGCAATTTCTCATCAAGCTGCTAAAGTGGCTGTGGCGCACGTTATTGATCGTTAAAGCACGAAGCGCTTCTCCCTGTGGGCTTAAATACACATTTGTACAGAATCAACAGTAAATCACGGCGGAGCGGACCATTAGAGCTCGTGTAGCGCTGCACAACGCTGCCAGACGTTCAGGTAATGAAACCAGCTGTAGCGACATTGTTCTGGGTGAAACATGTAATGTGTCGCCATAACGGCTTCCTTGCTGCAGGGGAGGTGAAACCAGGAGCCATGTTTCTGTCTGGCTTGTGCTGGGAGTTGATGGGACTTTCAGGGCCTTGGAATAGGCCACCACTTACTCTGCTCACTCAATGCATCCAGAGTGGGTAGTAACTACTTACGTTTACTCAATTACATTTACCTGAGTAACTTGTTTTGACTTTTGAGTATTTGCACTTTTTACTGTTCAGTCATTTTATTAAGAAGTATTTCTACATTTTAGTAACATTTCTGGATTCTTTACCCACTGAATAAAAAACAAACATGTTTTAACCAAAGATTCCTGAAAGAAACTGATTTGGAAACATTTTTCTTTTGCCTGATTTTTATCTTTATTTTTATGCTTTTTAGTTCTACTTGAGTTAAAGTACCTTGAAGTTGTGCTACTCTTACCTGAGTACAGTCTTTGGTGACTCCACTCACCTCTACTTTACTTTCTTAGTGTGCTTTGTTTGAAGCGGAGACGGTGGAGAGGTTTTGGATTTTACAGAAAGCTGCTCTTTAGTGGTTTGTGTTTATCAGCGAGGAATTGTTCTTGGAAGCTAGACGGGATAAGAAAAGCTGGATCGGTGGAGCGCATCGCATGATTTCCCTCCAGATCTGCCCGTTTCAGGGATCGGATCTAAAGCCCAGAGTGGATGGTCTCTCAGTTCATATCTCAGGCTTGTTTCATTCCACTGCTCCATCTTTATCACGTCTGCATTATGGGTAAATGTGACGGACTGATTGACTCTCGGGGGGTTTACAGTAGGAGGAGATGGCAGCTGATGAGGTTGTTATAAAGCTAAACAGGTCACAGGATTACCATTTTGTACTATGAAAATGCAGATTAAAAACTGAAGTATTCCAAAATATTTGATTCATTCAAAAAATACATAACTCAGCAGCAACAGTGCTACCGGGTTCGATTCCCGGCCCGGGGTCTTTCTGCACAGAGTCTGCATGTTCTCCCTGTGCATGCGTGGGTTCTCTCCGGGTACTCCGGCTTCCTCCCACAGTCCAAAAACATGACTGTCAGGTTAATCGGTCTCTCTAAATTCTCCCTAGGTGTGAGTGTGTGTGTGTATGGTTGTGTGTCTCTGTGTTGCCCTGCGACACTGGCGACCTGTCCATGTGACCCCGCCTCTCACCCAAAACGTTCGCTGGAGAAGCAACAGCAGCCCGCCTGACCCCGCTGGGGACAAGGGTGTTAGAAAATGGATGGATAATTCAAAAATGGCTAACAAAATAAGTTAGCATGAATAAATATCTCAAGCACATCTAAAAACTTTGCTTCTAATGTTTACTCTTTACATTTCTCAATTTAAAATCCAGTTAAAATGAATAGGAAAATATTTCTGCAGCACCATAAACCCGAATGTTGAAATTGATCAGATCGCTAGCGCTAGACTTTGTGTTTGTTTTGGTTGTATTTACCCAGAATGCCCTGTGCTGTAGTCCATTTCCTGTTTTTGGAGTGTTATGCGGTCCACTTAGCGTTCACACATTCATATTTTCTACACAAAAAATTCCTCAAAACTGATAACTTCTGCAGAGAATTGCATTTATTGAATCTGAAAATCCAGATCTTGTTCTACCACATCAAGCTCTATAAGCTGAAGGTTAAACTGTACTGAGGAAACGCAGCTACTGCTTGGTGTAGGCATCAGCGGATGTTCAGATGTTAAGGTCGTGCCTCAGATGCCTGTCGGAGCAGCGGGAGGTTAAGAGCATCCATCGTTTCTCCTTAACTGTTTGCAGGATTCTGTCGAGCTGTCAAGTCGGTTCCACGGTTCAAGCGTTTTGAAATCCTCATCACTAATGCTGCACAGATGACTAAGTGGGATCAGAACACGCGATTACTCCGAGGACAGTTTCTCTTCAAGGGCTCTGCCGTCTTTTACAGTTAAATAAAAAAGATGTAACCCTGAGGGATTATTATCACTTCGGTAAACGCAGCCTGACAACTGGCTGCTGAAAGCTTCATGTACATTTAATGTGAAAAAATAAACCATGAAATGATTGCTGAATGTTTTAATTACCCTGATTCCTTCCTGGTCACTTATAGACTCAAGATATTTTATTCAAAGTTTAACATAAAATCACATAAACGAAAGAGCTCAGCTCAGCTAACTCTGATTTCTATTTTATTAATCTTAGAAATATTCTAGAAAATACAAGGACGTTTCTGAGCTCAAAAAGTCAAACATTTTTACACACAAAAGACTCGGAAACTTTTAGAATAATCTAAAAAAAAATTCTAGAAAAATACATGGAAATTTTCTTAAACTTTTTTCTAGACAAGTTTTTTGTGCAAATGTTTGACTTTTGGAGGTCAGAAATATTGTTTTATTTCTTTTAAGAAAATGCCCAAATTGTGAAAAATTGTTTGAACTTTCCAGAAAAATTCAGATTTCTTTTTTTTTACAGTTTTTTGGACATTTTTGAATTTCAAAAATAAAACATTTCTGACTTTTGGAAATCCTTTGACAGTTAATATATTTTGCAACAAATTTTCAACTTTTCAAACTCAGACATTTCCACGTTTTTCTAGGAATTTTGTCTCAGAGTTTCCACCTGCAGTGAGTGTGCTGGGTATTTTTTACAGTGTAGCCGTGGCTCCATCATGGCCTCCTTGTTTGAGGGTTTGATTTCCACCGGGGTTTCCGACATTCTGCTCCACGCGCTCAGTTGAGCAGGAACGCCGTGAAGGTCGTGGATGTGGGCAGCAGAGAGGAAATGTAGCAGTGAAACAAAACGCCGACTGGTTTATTGCTTTTACACGACATTTACAGAAAGTAAACATGATTAAATGTGAGTCTGTTCTGTTGTGTGACAGTTTATTTAACCAATAAGAAGGAGTATATCTTTAAAGGAATGTAACTTTCAGGGTGTTTTTTATGCCTGTCTTATTTGCACATTTTCAGCAACAAGGCAGTTTGAAGTGCTTTACATGACTGGAATAAAAATAAGCATTGCATTGGAAAATGATGACAGTTTCGACTGTTTTGCGGTTTTCTGGAAGTTTGTTCCAGATTTGTGATGCATAGAAGCTGAAGCTGCTTCTCCACGTTTGGTTCTGGTTCTTCTTTGCATCAGAACCAGTAGACCTGAGAGGTCTGGAAGGTCGATGAAAAGATCTTTTATGTATTTAAGCCATTCGGTTCATAAACTAACAGAAGTATTTTACATGCAACTAAAAATAAACGCCTGGATGAGTTTCTCTAGATGTCGCTGGGACATTAGTCCAGTTATGTTCTTCAGTCGATAGAAGGCCGACTTTGTAACCGTCTTTATGTGTCTCTGAAGGTTCAGGTCAGAGTTCAGCCTGATCTGTAGTTTCCAGCTGTAAAATCTAAATCTAAAGCTGTGCATTGACTCTAGATCTACAGATCTAGATCCTCTTTAACTTTAGTTTATTGTAAAGTATTGGCAGATCCACACTGATTTATTTTTGATTATTTTGCACAGAAATAACATCTGTGCACCAGATTTCATTTGGAAACATTTTTGCAGATGTTTTAGTTTCACCTGGTTAAACAAATCAACTATTAAACACCTTTTGCTCTACAATCAGCTGCACGCTGTGTTGATCAGTGAAGCAGAAAGGGTTGAGCTTTTTATGTTGGTGTTAGAAGTATTTTTTATTTTTATTTTTTGCTACAAATGATGAAGGAAACCAAACAACAATAATGTTAAAAATTTTAAAAATGAGTAAATACGAATAAACCTTTTAAAAAACAACTAATAAATAAAGTAATATACATAACTGCTGAATTATTTATTACAGCACAGTGAAAAATAATTCAGTGTAAGAATAAGAAATATTTGCATCTTTTAATGTATTTCTACTATTGTATAAAAAAATCTGCAGAATCTGCTCGTTTTTTTAAACTGATTAATCGATTAATCGCTAGTTGGAGCTACGGTCCAGACAACAAGAGCGATAAATCTTTACTCCTGAACAACTCCAGCATGAAGTCGGGCTGCCTGGCTGCATATTGAGTCAGCGCAGAGTGGAAATGGATTTGCTTTAAGGTCATAAGGCGCCGCGTTGAGCCGGAGGGGAGCAGCACATTTCAGCGGCTCCACTTGTTTCCTGCACGGAGGGACAGGTTCATCACGCCGCCGAGGCGCCTGGCGCTGCAGGCTCAGCATTTCTGAGCTGACTGCAGATAGATCAGCCGCCATGTTAACACCTGGGGATGAAAACGTCCCTCAGCTGAAAAACGACCTGTGTTTATGAAGTGCGCCTCGTTGAACCGGGTTCAGGTTGTTTTTTTGGCAAACGAGAAGGTCAGACATCAATTGGCTCCTTCTCAACCTAATATTTTAACCAATCAGCTGATTTGAGCTCTATGGAGCCCCCTAGAGGACATGAAGGGAAATGTTCTTTTGCGTTAAATCATAATAAATGGTCTTTTTGTTGCACATAGACCAGATCAATTTAAATTTGGACATTTATACACATTTAAAGAGTCTCAGTGAAAACGTATTTCTACATTCTTGAAGAAAACTGACTGAAATCGATCTATAACTGCGTGTTTATGTTTGTTTATGTAAGGTTATGGGACGTCCCTTTATTAACCATTCACACTACTGAAAAAGACACAATCAGATGAGTTTATTACACCAGGAAAAAAACTCTAAAATAATCCAAATAGTTTTGTTTCTTTCTTTTCTTTTTATGAAAAGTTTTTGACTTTTAGGAGGGATGGAAAGAGATGGGAAGCCCATGTTTGACCTGTTTTCCTTTAGCATTTTGCACACAGGTTTATGGTGCATTTGATCCTGAAGTAAAAAATAAGTAAAACTTCAGATATTAACTTTATTAAAGCTACTCAAGTAAAAGTAAAAAGTGCAGCTCAGTAAAAATATGCCTGAATGTAACTTTTTCCAAAAAGTTATTCAAGTAAATAGCCTGAATAACTTTTCAAATTATTCATTAGCCAATTAATGGATTCATAGTTTTAGTTTTATAAGCATTTAACAGTTTTTATGTGTTTCAGTTAAAAATGTTTTCTCTATTTTCAGTTTTAGCTAACTGCTAAAATCACATGAACACTGGATATTGGCAGTAGCCCAGGACTGTGAGTTTTGGGGCGGCCTAAAAAATGTTTTTTTTTGTTTGTTTTCCAAACATTACTCTTCTTCTTGACGCATTGGGCTCGTTCTGCGTGTAGCAGGAGCTGCAGTCGAACTGTACCTGCCTCCAGACATGAATATTCAGCAGCAGTAATTGGATGAAGTGACAGTTCAGCTGCTGAAGAGGTGCTCAGCAGATTCAGCCTGGCTTTGCCATGGGAATAATTATCCACATGATTACCATCATAATATTTACTCGTTCGACACATCAGCTCAGGTTCAAACGCTGCAAATAAGTGACTCGGTTCCTGGCTGTTGCTGCTGCTGCCACACCCAGAGGTAATCAGCGCCGCGTTCTGGGCGAACGTTTTACCCAAACAAGCTCAGCAGGGGGGAATGCCAATTCAGGAAGAGGGAGATTGCAAACATGTGTAGCAAGCAGTCTGCAGAGATCTCAGAGCAATGACTTGTTCCTCTTCCAGAACAATTTAATTGACAGAAACACGTAGCAGATGTGTCGACCAGAGCCAGAGTGTTTGAAAGAGATGATTGCAGGAAGTAAACAAAAACGGCAGGATGGAGGAATGAGCTAATTCTCGTTTTGTAACCGAATGGGGCCCAAAGAGGAACCACTGCAGCTTTACTCTTAGTAGATACACAATCCACCAGAGACGAAGCAGAAACTGCTGTCAGAAACTCAGCCGCACGATCAGCTAGCTGGGTTAGCAAGCTAACTAAATACTTAGCAATATTTAGCTTACCAAATAAATATTAGAGCTAAATATTAACTGGTAAGCTAAATATTTAGCTTATTAACTATAAGTAAATATTTGGGTAGTGCTAAATATTTAGCTTACAAGCTAACTATTTTTGTCAAATTAATTATTTAGTTAGCAAGCTAAATTCATCTCTAGCTAAATATTTAGCCCCAAACTAAGTATTTAGCTTAATAACTAAATATTTATGTGGCCAGAAATATTTAGTTTGGCAACTAAATGTTTAGTTTGTAAACTAACTACTTACTTTGAAGATTAAATATTTAGTTAACCCCAAAATATTTGGTTGGAGATAAGTGTTTAACTTGCTAATTAAATATTTAGTTTGCAAGCTAAATATTTTGCTTGCTAACTACACATTTAGTTTTCAAACTAAACTTTAACCTTGTTTACTAAATATTTAGTTTGAAGGCTAAATATTTAAGTTGCTAACTAAATAAGTATCTAGAGCTGAACATTTTATTTGTAAACCAAATATTTTGTTTGTAAGCTAAATATTTTTGCACCAAACTAAATATTGCTAGCAAGCTAAATATTTAGTTTAAGACATGTTTTTATAAAATATCATCTCTGCTGCCTTGGTATTGAGTTGTTACCATGTCAAGACAAAGATGAGACAGTGAGTGTCTTCAGTCAGAGGGATCTTCAGACTCGTTGCAGCACTGACTGCTACCAGACATCCTTCCTGCCCACCAACAACTATCTATAATATCTTTATCGATATTCAGATGAACTGATAAGCATTAATGAGTATCTTTGAGCTGAATTGGAAGCCGACACTCTGGTATCTGTTCCGACCCAAACAGCAGCTTAAATCACAGAGTTCTTACTGACACCCAAACGCCTCTTCTAGCTGCGCTGCATTTGTGCGTCTCCAGCGATAAGCTGTGCTGCTTTTTCCTCCAGAGATGGAGAAACTGAGGCACAGATGGATGAAAGGAGGACTATGCGGTTTGCTGAAGCTTCTTCTGTGAACTCACAGCTAAAAACGGGAAACAAACGGAGCAAAACAACACAGTCGCTTTTCTTGACCTAATTAAATCTGTGATACAGAAATCCTGAATGATTTACGAAGCACACAAACTAGTTTATCCCTTTAACTGTGATGAATAAACCTTGAGATTTGATCCCCCGCCTGCTTCTCTGGGCCTGTGAAGACAAGATACAGAGTTTTTATTTGAATGTTTAACTTTCTGGAGGCAGGCTGGGATAATCCCTCTTGTAGAGGAAAATATCTGACCCAGCCAATGATTTCCGGAGACCCCGCTGTGCCTCCATCATGGATTAGAGGCGCTGAATTGAAATCAAAGGTGGGGAGAAAAAGATGCAGCCGATGTGTGAAGGAACCGACCAGGTGTGAAGCCACGCACGTCTCCTTTCATGGTTTGGTTCATCTCAAAATGCATGAAATTTCATCCCCAGGTATTTCGTCCTAATGAGGTCATTAGATCCGCGGATGCAGCTGGAGCAGAAAAGTGACCGCTTCTGTACACAAAATCTAAAATATAAATAATATATCCTCCCATCTGCTCTTAGAATCAGACCTGAAGGTCAGCTTTCTGAAATAAGAAGCACTCGGCCTCAAAATTCAATTTCTGCTTCATTTCCAAGCTGCGTCACAGACATTAATACAGCCTCCGATTTATTCTGCACACCAGCAGCCGTTGATGTGGAACCAATAAAGACCTCAGCTACGTTTTTAAAGGCTTTTTCAGCGTCTTTGTGGACAAAGTCATTCTGACTCTCCTTGTTTTGCAAGTCTTGGTTTCATATGTGTTTGTTGCAGCTTCGTTTTGTTCATTTTGAAGAATTATTCATATTTTTTGACTCATTCTCATTTCACTTTGCCAAGATTAGCAGCAAAATCTTGGCAAAGTGAAGATGCACAGTTATACAACCGTACATCTTTGAAAAGCAGAAGTGGAGCTTCCTGCACAATCAACAAGAACGCAGGAAGTGGTTTCTGAATAGCAAGTTAAGAACAAAGCAATTGTCTTTTCCAGCAGCCATTGTACAGCAAAATCTGGCCCGCTGTGGCTCTTTCTGTGGCCCTTTAAACTCCAGACTCCAAATTACATCAATCAGTCCCTCCAGTTTTTCACATAAAATCAACAGATACTCGCATTTTTTCATTCTAATACTTGATTATGAGTTTATTGGAAGTTTTCCGCAAAAATGGTCAAAAACGTCGGGTTTAAGTGATGCTAACTGGTATTATTTCGTACTTTTACGACACGTCTGCCTCAGCTTTACTTGATGTCAAAGTACAGTCCCTGATGGATGTGGCTATTAACAAAAAGACATATTTGACGTCACACATGAGAATAAATATTGCTCTTAATCTGTGCAAAAAAAAATCTCAAAAACAATCGCGACATTCTTGACGGAGTGATCAATATTGTTTATTGTTAGCAAGAACTTATTGTATGCAGAGACAGATGCTTATTAATATTTTATTAACAGTTTGTTAATGGGTTTTACATTCTGGCACAAGCGGCCCTTTAAGAACATGATTTTCATTTGACCTAAAATGGAAAAGGAAGAAAAATAACAGCTTTAGTTTCCTGAAAACTTTTTTTTATTTGTGTTTTTGTTCTTCTTAACATTTGTGTTGGTTTTTCTTATTTTATTAACTCTGACCTGAGCTGTTACAGTGTTGAGTCTTTCCTAACGACTTATGGAGTTGGTGCAGTAACCTCTAAAATCCCCTGCAGGACTGGACGCAGTTTAGCTTCCTGCCTTCTGTGCATTCATCCGTCTCCACTTAGTATTAGAAGTGAAGGTCAGCGCTCTGAAATACGAAGCGGTCGACCTCAAAATTTAATTTCTGCCTCATTTCCAGGCCGCAACACAGATGTTAATAGAGTCTGTTCGTTTCACACACCGCGACCGCTGACATGTAACCGCCGCCCACAGTCCAAGGGGAGCTGTACGATCCGCCAAGTAAATTAGTGAGAGATCATTGATCACCCACAGCCTGAGAAAGGAGAGAATTAATTGGACAGATCAGAGAGTGAGGAAAGAAAAATGCGAGGAATATTTTGGCTGAGGAAGTGCAGAGACAAAGTGAGGGAGTTGTTGAGCGAGGACTCGCAGCTTTTTAAAAGACGCCCACAGTCGGGCTCTTCGTCGTGTCGCTCCTGCTGCCAGACAAGCCGACTGAGATCTGCTGCCTGGAGACTCTTACAGAGATTTGAGTTTAATCAAAACTCGTCTTTTATTTAAAACTGTGTGACATGTAAAGGGCAGAATGTGGATTTTATGAACGTGACCTTGTGCTTCATTAGGTTACGTCTATAGGAAATACAAAACATGTTTGTTAATTTCTTTTTGCACAAAATCATCCTTAGATGATTTATAAACTGGTGGTTGACAAGGTACTGCATGTAAACAACTGTTTATTTGAGGTAATATGAGGTCAAAGTTCATGCTAGCTTACCAAAAGAAAAACTGAATATGATCAGAGAAATTCTGCAGGAATATTTTTTATTAGAGTGAATTGCAGAGTTTTTGTTTCTATTATGATAGTAAGAGCCTAATATCTTCATTTCAGGTTGTACATATTAAGATTTTGTGTTTTTACAGGAGTAATTTGATGTTTGGTGACTGTTTGTTAAATGGGTTAAATAGTTTCCAGCCTGAAAAAGTTTGAGAACAAACTGCTGTAAATCCAAATAAGCTGCTGCTGGCCACACCCCCCCAACTCAACATTTACATTTTCATTTGAAAATGGCTGCAAACAGATGCTCAATTATGCAACTGTACATCTTTGAAAAGCAGAAGTGGAGCTTCCTGCACAATCAACAAGCATGCAGGAAGTGGTTTCTCAAAAGCAAGTTAACAACAAAGCACAATGACCTGCAATGGTCTTTTCCAGCAGCCATTGTGCAGCACATACAGTGCTGGAGCTCTGCTTGGGTTGCTAGGTAACTGGGCAGGACTCGGCTGGGGTTGCTAGGTAACACCACAGCGCCCTCTCTGACTTAACGATTGGGAAGTTTTTGAAACAGATCGTTTTTCAGACACCAAAAAAAAAGAAAAAAAAGAAAATAAAATCCAACAGGGTGTTTTGTTTTTGTTTTTTTAAAAGATGATTTTAGAAGTAGTTGAGACG
>CAEFZY010006485.1:0-30306 GCA_903066815.1 Brachyrhaphis roseni
ATATATATATATATATATATAATTATTATTATTTTTAATTTCTGTTCAGTTTGTGTCTGCTTTTTTTAGCCATTATTTTGTTTAGCCCATGTGTATTCTTTCATGTTGCCATGGACACTGTATTTACACATTTTAGGCATCTGACAAAAAATGATTCTGCAATTTCACAGATCATTCCCTGGAAATATGAGCATTGATTGTTTATTGTTTTGCAGAGCTGCATAATTTTTCTTGTGTTGCTTTTCAAAGACATTATGTCCAAACAGGGATTGTCAGTTCTTATCAAAACTCTGCCTAAAATACATCTGTTCATACCCTCATAATGATACATGTTCCAGCGAAATACAATTTCATTTTGACTTTTGTTCATCTGATTGTGCATGTTTTATATTTTTATGTTATTTTGGAAAACAGACACGATGAGTGAAATGTGGGTCTGTCGTCTTGCTCGTGCAATAGTTATAGTGACTTAGTGACTTAGCCCAAAGCCATATTCTACTTTATTGTAAAATGAACCCAATTAGAAACACATTTTGATAAATTATGCAGACTTGTACAGGCTTTAAATTAGTTATCATAAAACTGAAAGAGAAATTTTTACTTTGGGAAAAAGTCAAGGTCAAAGTAATCCCCTGCTGGCAATAAAAAAATAAACAACTTGCCCACTGGTTACACTTTTCAGACTCAGAGGCTACATGGCTATCTTTTTCTCCCAGCATGTGATTAGTGAAGTCCTCCCACTGTCCTCATTTTCCCATCCTCACCTCTCGACCTCCCACCCCCTCTCCCATCATCCCTCCACATGTTCCTTCCCCCACAACCAGTCAAGGCATTGTTGCGATGGCAGAAATAACATCTACTGGTTACAGACGACGCACGACATTTAACAGTCGCATTTTGACTTGTCAGTTCTTCTTGTTTAGCTGTAGGCAAATGCCCACCCACACTGAAAATACTGGTTGCCACTGTCTTCAGTCAATGTAGCTGTTTTATTATGCAGTCTATTACCTTTCTGTGTCTCCATATAATAAAGATTAAATTGGCAGTCATGTGTCATTATTTACATAGAGCTACTTTTCTGTGATGTAATATTTGTCCCAAATTCACAGGAATTTAACTTCAACAGTGTGGGTTGACTGGAGCCTTAGAATACTCCTTTCAAACGTATTTAAAATAGTGCTGTTTCAGCAATGTTTGTCATTTGTGCCTATGAATCCTGGCAACAGGTTTTCGACATGGGTTTGTGGATGCTTACTCTGCTGATAGTTCGGCTTCTTTCCACAGACCATAAACATTACTTTTTTGTAATGTTTATTCTAAATTTTCTCATTCACATGTTGTACAATCCTTCTTCTCTGGCTTTTTTCTTTCCATTATTGCGTCGTCACTTCTGTTCCTGCTCCACCTGAGATTTGTTTGTTGCTTATTTCTGCTCTGTTGCTTTTTTGCTAGTCTTTTGGTTTTGCTTTAACTTCCCACGATCATGACTCTGCCTGTGCGTTCCACATTATCCATTGATGAAAGTTTTGAGATGTGTCACAGAACAAACACTCTGAACATGTGATGGTGTGAAATTGGTCCACAAAGTCACAAGCACTTAAAGGAAGTAACACAGACACAGTGGAGCCTTTAAATATGAATTTAAATACAAATTTAAATCTGAGATCTGAATAGCAGACTTTTCCCAAACCCAAATGGTGTTGGAATGTCTGAAACATATCTTTTTCTTAACATGTGAGTATACAGGACAACTGCACATCCTACAATTCATTATATCTCAAAAATGTGCTATTGTTCTTGACAGATTTGCCCTGGATTTGTCAACGTGATGCAAGTGTTGCTGCTGCATGTCGGCTATGTCTTCTGTGTTGTTTTCTCTGCTTTACCTGTGAAAACCACGTTGTTAACAACAAACCCGGGGATGGTGGAGGTTCAGTCGTCACCTTCCAGAGCCATCAAATAGGTCTACGCTATGTAGAGAAAAGAAGAAATCTTTTGCGCTCCGCGTCATCTGAACAAAGCCTTTGTTTCACTCAGAGTTCCGAAATAATGAAAATAAAGTTAAGGAACTTTTTCAAACATTTTGAAGCACATGTGGATTCAAGTGTCTATAGTCCAATTTCTTCTAAATTGTAAGGCTAGAGATGTGGCAGAAATACTGTCAAAACTTGTAAGGCTGTGATGTGAAGGGTACCGGTGCCTTGAGAATTGGCTTCATTGTGTTGGATGATGAGTCTTGTGCAAAATGGATCAAGTCATAATGGAAGGTGTTTCTCCTTCCAAAAAAAAAAAAAATCTCTTCCTCTTCCTTCACCTCTCAGTCAACCCCATTTTATCATCCTCAACTCCTGAAACAAGTGTTTTATAGAAACTGTGTTTTGTGTCTTTAGTTATTGTTTCAATAATAATTCATCAGACTTTGGTTTTATGCTTTTAGCAGTGTTATTCTACAGCAATATTGCTTCTGTTATGCTAAACAATAGATTTATCATTGAGCTTGTTACTTGTGAATATATGGTGTGGTGTGTGGGATGACATTGAGGGAATGCAGGGGGTTGAAAGAAATTAATCCTTTATTTTATTTTTTCCTTTTTGTTTCCTCATGCATTTTTCAGATACAAATACAAACTCAATTTGCATTGTAATTTATATCACAAATTTCCTTCTGCAAACGCATCATGGGAAGAAGAGAAAAGAAATTAGTAATATTTCCAAGTCACCCATCTTAAGTAATTAGTATATTACAATCTGCTTGGCACATCCAATGCAACAAACAGCAACAACTCAGTTATTTTTAATTCATATTTTAACTCATGCTTGGAGCTTTGTGCAGCCTAAGAAGATAACCTGTGTGACTCACTGAAAGAAACTGAACAAACTCTCTCTTCTTTAATTTGAGCAAAAAAAAACAATCATTTTACTTATGCTTTCAGTTACTCATAAAACTTTCCTTCAGTAGAATATAAAATCAAGATTAGTGGAATCAAGATGTATATTGAAGAAGATTTATTGATAAAACAGGGATTTCATGTAAAGCTGGCTCTGTTCACACATCGGTTTTATTGGTATTTTAGCAAACCCGTCTTCCTGTCAGATTTGAAACTTGTGTTCACTTGCCAACCACAAATCAAAAGCAGACTGACAACAGTGGTTCAATCAGCCGAGAGATTGCTGCTGGATCCCCAAACTACCATTTGAAAATGTCGTCAGTACTCCTTGAAAGCAGCGTGAGAGAAATATTGGCTCATGCTCCAGAACAATCATTACTTTTGAAGAAAGCTGAGATTGAGGTGATTAAAAGTTTATACCTCTGAAGTCAAACATGATGAATGTCGACTTTAAAAGAGCAGAAGAAAAATAAAGCAGATCCCTCAGAGCGCTTCGCATTCAGAGCTTTTAATTTGAACCTGGCCTAATTGTTGCAGGCAAATCATTTTGATGCATATGCGAGTGTCGCTAATGTGCTTTTTTCTTACTGAAAATTTTAAGCTCTCCAAACTTTCCCTCAAATGACTGATTTCTGGACATTACACCTATTTTTCAAAGGCCAACCTGGCTGTTACACTTCATTACTTTGCTATTTCTGGCATCACTTTGTTCTTTAAATCCCTCTTCTGAGTATGTGAGTCATGATGTTCTGGGGTGAAGTATGAAACTGATTTGGAGCATCACATTGCGTCTGATGCAAGAGGTTCTGGCTGTAGGGGTCAGTGTTGCTCCATGGAAGCATGTAAGACCACCTGCCTTACCCATCATGTGGAAAGAAACTGTGCACATGTATGCATATGTGCCATCCTATGAACATTTCTTCATTTGTGCTGCAAATGGCATATTCTGCCTCACTCTTGTCTTGATGTCTTCTCTTGTTTTCTCTTGACAAGCTTATTGGTCTTTTTCTGCTTGGTGAATTGTTGTCCCTGTTGCACACACTGTCAGACACAAGCTCTCCATGGCAGAACAGAGCAAAGGAGACAGACTGTGAGTGTGGAAGAGACTGGCAAGGGGTGATAGCCATGGTTTGTGTTTCTACCCCTTTTACTCTCTTTGAACCAGATCAAACGAACACACACAAAGACACGCGCCTCTCTCTTCTTCTTTTCTCACAGGGGGGAGCAGAACAGATGGAGAGAATCCTGACAAAGGGCAACAAGTTGGGAGAAAGGCTGAAGAAATGTCTGACACAAATATCTCCATAGGATGAAACTGTAGCCTTTTTTGCGGGGATTCCCCACCCCCTGTGTTTGTATTTCCATACGAGTTATCATCGCCTGCCAGGATAATTGAGCTTGCTTCAGCGGTGTAATATTCATTCGCTGTCAGGTTAGTTTTTTGAGGCTCAAAAATGGAGTGGGAAGAAGACAGCCATGTAAGGGACACAGCAAAAATATGAAAGAAAATTTAACTGTATATAAATTTTTTTCAGGTAGTGTCATCCAAAAGAACAGCCAAAGAAGGTTTTAAAAAGTATTGATTCTGAATACAAAAGCATGTCACACTTTTCAGTATTATCTTTGTAACAACATTTTTAAACAATGTATCCTTTATCTTGATTGTGCTTCAGCAGATTAATATTCACTCACTGTCAGGTTAGTTTGTGCTCTAAGCCATAAAAGGGGGAGAAAAGGCTCAAGGTTACATTTCCTTTTTCTGGCTAAGCTGGCTGCCACTATATGGATAAACTATTGGCGGTCTCTGAGCCAACAGACAGAGGTTTGTCACTCTGTGCACTGAGCTTGTGTGTTGGAGAGGAAGACGTGGCCTGAGATGGAGAAGGAGAGAAATATCGGATTATCCAGGGTGCAGTTATTCCATTACCCCCCCCCCCTTTACTCACACATACACAAGTTTCAAAGTACACACACACACATTCCTTCTTAGTGTTAAGCTTGAGGCTGTAAGTTTTTCTTCCTAAAAAGCAATGAAAGAAGAGGATAGAAAGAGATGTGCAGATATTTAAGTGAAATGGTGGGAAGTTTGATTTAGCCTCCTCTTCTTTAATTGCTTGTTTAATGCTGGTTCTAGGAGCTGCGAGTTCTGAGTGCAGAAATTAAAAGTATCCCAGCATGTCCTCTGACAATTCTGTCTTTTGAGCAGCTTTTGAAGCATAATATTTAATAACCCCTGAGTAAACACTGGGAGGAATTGCTCAATAAATAATTGAGGGGGAATTTATAAATAATTTCCCTCCTTAATCTACTCCGGCGTGCTGCAGCCTGGTCCCTGAAGTGATGCTCATCCCTCTGGACAGCCAGTAGGTATGGCTTCCTGACTCATGGGGGCGCTCTTGTTACACCAAATGAACCACGTCCTCTGGGCTGCTAAATGGGGAAAAGAAAAAAATTAAATAAATAGGTTATTCACAAAGAAAAAAAAAAGTACATGCTTGTAAGAAACAGGATCTAACCCTTTATTAAAATCCTGTTTTTGAGAAGACTTCTTTTGTTATCAGTGCTGTCTCCGATTTCTGGGCATTTTTGAGGAAATGGGAGAGGTTTTGCACTCTGTGAACAGCTGCAGAGATCTACAGTCTGCTTTGAGGCTCCATGCAAAGTGTCAAGAAGTGCAGAGGCAAGTCTGTTTTACTTTGGATTAAAATGTCCATCTTGGTAACTAATCTTAAAATCACAATTAAGTAGCATTACACTCCATGTGACTGTTTCTTCCATTTTTTTTTAAAATGAGAGATTTTTTTTTTTTTCAAATTTCCCTCCTTTCTGTCCTCCACGTTTTAGCTGATAGTGGCCCTCTCTATATGGGTATTAGCTATTTGCTAATGAGAGAGTGGAAGCTCATTATTCATTATATCATTAACATTTAATCACTCTTTGCAAATCCTAATAACCATCTCATTCAGTGTAATCGGTTGTTACTTTCTGACCGCAGTGTTGCTGCGGTTTGACATGAAGGGTTCCGTGTGGCCGGGATTGGGTTAAAGCTCATAATGAAAGTTTTTTTTTTTTTTTTTTTTCACAAAAACACACTTATTTTCAGTAGTAGATTTAATTGTTTTGTGGAATCCTTGAGTTATGTGGTATTTTCCTCGCCTTCATTTTTAGTCTGTCCCACCACAATGCGTCATATTTTTACCTTTTTATCCATATAACTGGATGCCTGCTTGTTTTCCTTGTCTTGTCCTCCTCCAGCCATCTCTGACCAACAGTAATTGTAAAACGTAAAAGGCCAAAGAGCATGGGATGTAGGAGATGTTGACACCCTTAGCAGCAGGACAGAAGGAGATCATCCTTCCATCACTCATCTTGTGAGTAAGTGAGGGAGACTTGGGTGGGTGTGAAAGCAGAATGGAGAGAGTAAGAAAAAGTAATAGAAAAAAAAGACAAAGAGAGGAATGTTGTATGAGAATGGCTGAGAGGGGAAACAGAAAAGGAGCGAGCAGCCACCCAACACAGTCATCTACCTCCTTCCATCCATCATCTGTCTCAGCCCAAAGGCTGCCACTGCTTCATCAGCATCAACCCCTTTTTGCATTACATGCACATGAGCGCGCAGATAAACAGTAAAAAGATTGACTGTGTGCATGTGTTGCTGCTTTACCTTCTTTTTTGGTCTGAGCAAAATAGTTTTAACAAGACTTTGAAAAATAATACGGTCTTGTTCCGCTCTAAACTTTTAAAAAAAATCTTTTTGTCTGTATTTAGCAAATTACCTGCAAAGCTCACAGCTCAAAGTGATATCTTGTCAAGGGTGGTTAAGCATTTTGACCACTTTAGATTAAGCGTGAAAAGTGCATTATATAGACTAGTCAAACTAGGACTGCTGTTGATCACAGCACATCTTACAGCAAGGGTGCCCAAGTTCAGCCCTTGAGAGCTACCATCCTGCTACTTTTAGATACTTACCTTTTTTAACAAACCTGAGTCAAATGAATGGTTTGTTACCAGGCCTCTGCAGAGCTGAATTGCTAATTGATTTAGCTGTGATGGAGCAGAGGTTCCTCTAAAGGTTGCAGGACGGGAGCCCTAGAGGATTGGACTTGAGGACCTTTGTCTCACTGTACTGCACACAGGACTACTATTCCAAGTTCAGTTCAGACAAATGATCATTGCTTTCTCATTTTCATTATCTGAAACCATAATATGAAACTATAATATATGGTTTCATAATAAAACCATACATATTATGGTTGCTTTCACTGGCAAGGACCACGCCGCAAAGATATAAGTTTAAAGATTTATTGCAGGAAGGGGATAAAAGGGAGAAGTGCCTTTAGCACATTGAGAAGCTGAGCATGAGCAATATGAGCAATCATGCTCATTATGAGCAACGGAGTATGGCTGACAGCATTAAGGCCTTCGTCCTGGCTCTGATTGGTTGTTTCTGATTTTTGTATTTCTTCAGATACCAGTAGGAGAAAGCAAAGGATTTTGATTTTTTTCACCAGATGTCTGTCTCATGTTATACTGTCATAACATAGTGATGGCTTTAACAAATATATTAAAAATTAATTATTTATAAAAGTTGTAAACTGTAGTTTTAAAGTAAATAAAAATAAATCAATTAGCAGAAATTTGAGGTTCTTGCAAAAGTCTAAAAAGTTTTGTTTTCTTTTTACCTTATTTTATGTATTAAAATGACAAACTTCAATCTAAGAAGGAAAAAATTGTAGATGACCAAGATACAGAACAAACCGTGATTCTACAGAGCCACCATAATAGAACCATAACAAGCATCGTACTTGGTACTAAATTCAGCAGTTTTACCAATGTGATAAAACTGGGTGGACATTGGGATCCCAGTTGTATGGAAGAGAAGCTTATTTTGTTTAGATCTAAAGTCCAGAAAGGGAAGCAGGTCTTGTGGATGAAAGGTCAAATCTGAGGTGTTTGTGTGCACTGCAGTACTTTATTATATTGCCTGTATTACTCAGTTCAGACAACCAAAGTCTCGTAGACACACGTCCAAAAGCACTCTCTCTACACCATCTATTTCCCTCCCCTCTTTTACTGAAGAAAGGGCAACTGAATGATGCCGACTATATCGACACAAAACTTTTCCCTTACTCTACCCCCTCTTGGCTAATGAGCAATGGTAGTTATATTGACCTATTTTTGGACCTAAAGGAAATCCAATCACAAATGCCTCTGGTCGCTTTCTTCCCACTTTGGGAGATTAAAAGATTCAATTCTGCCCGTCTCTCTACACTCATCATTATCATTTCTCCTTTCGTCTTCTCCTACACCACCTGCCCCCTCCCCTGAAGCTCTGCACCCCTTCCACTTGTTCTCTTTCCCCCATAATTTGCTTGCTAACAAAGTTTCCAGGCTGTTTTACAAATGTGCTCTTTGTCATTCCCATTCAAATATGAGGAGAGCAAAGTGCAGTCTTGCAGATAATTATCAGCGCAAGACAAGGGTGTTATGAGGACAGAATGAAGCAGGCTGACTGAGTCTGATGTAGTCGAAGAGAGAAGGACATTGGATCACTTGAAAAGGTCATTTTTTAACTAGCACACACAAATATGCACAGAAATGCATGCCTGGCATGACAAATAATATTTACAAACATCTTTCTCAGAAGGTAAGTCTCTCTCAGCTGTAATACACACCAATACAGTCACAATTGGTAAGCTTCATCCAGTTATCGGAAAAATTATCCTACAACTCCTTGATTATCCTAGACTTACACACTCTGGACCCCATATTGCGCCTTAAATGGCAGCAGAGTGCCAAGCCACTGTTTGGGTAGTCTGTCAGTGTTGTTTGTTTTGGCTTCATGCATACTGCGCAGTAATGGAACACAGTGACCCGAGCACAAAAGGGGGTCCGCTAACAAACCAACTTCACTGCGAAAACACAAGCTCTCTGTGGGGTACAGTACATGCAATACCCAGATGATATACAGTCATGTGGTACCTGCTGCTCATATGCCAGAGGTGGTGTGCACACAAGCAAAGATAAAAGTGGGGCTCATTTTGATCAAAGTGCCCATTAGATATTTTAGTCTGCCGGATTTCTTTGAAAGAAATGTCAGATAAACTTTCCTGCTCCCCTAACTCTTTTCTACAAGAACATTCAAAATGGTATCAGTGTGGCAATACACTTTTTGGTGGTGTCCTAAACCAATGGTTCCCAACACCGTTTACTTAGCGCCCCATATTTTAAGAGCGTCCTTGTTTCACCGATACCAATCTTGACCCCTCAGCCACGGTAACACTGCTCAAATGCATGCTCTGTATCTACAGTCTTGCATACAAATATGTGTGCTAACACCAAACAAGCAAAAAAACAAAAATAAAAGTATTTAATTCATTCATTTCTCAAGGTATTTTGGACAGATTTGCATTCTTTCAAAGTTTCCTTTCGGGCACATTGCTTTCTTTTCACATTCATACTTATTCACTAAAAACTGGCAAATCAGTAACAAATGAACAATGCGAAAACTTGTTTCTAATAGGGGAGAAAGAAAGCACAGTGAGAATCTGATTGATGGTGGAGAGACATTTTTGTAATGGACACAACAAAGAAACAGCAAATGAATATTGAGTTAGTTGTTGGATCAGTTCCAAAAAGTAATTGTTGCTTGAATTTGCATTCAAAGACAAAGCTGTCTTTTTCTGCAAGCACAAGCACAGATTGTCATGTTATGAGAAAGCGAAGACAAAATTGCTTAGATAGGATACACAATTTATTTAGCTGCTTCCAAATATCGCAATTTGTGCAACAAGACTAATAGCACTCACATCCATTATCTGTCCATTAATAATTTAAAGAGCAGTACTTTTACTTACATTTTAACCTAAATTTTAGTGGTCATTCAAACATTTTAACAGACCCATTTAAAAGCAAACGAATTCAAAATGCTCTCCAATTGCTACGCTTCGATTCAACCTCCAAGAAATGTGTGTAAGTTTTTGATCCAACACGTAGAACATGAACATGCAATTATATTTAAATTTCGTTCCCTCATAGCTTGCAGCTATACAAAACATGATTTTCAACCAAATTCCCCTGACAGAGTTCATGGTAACACCAAAATGTCAAGCAATGAGTTTCAGTGAAATTCAGTTAAGAAAAGCATGAACAAAATTAGCTTCATGGACACATTAAACAGTCAATTTGTTCTCCATGAACAGAAAGTCTAAAGCCTGTAGCTTCTGAATTTCAAATAAAAACCCTGACAGCCTTGGCAAACTGTCTTCAATATATTATTGATTTTATTTATTTTTTTGTATTCAATAATTTCTTGATCCATTCAATTTTACACCGTTGATTTTAAACAAATAAAAATATGTACTATGTATATTTTTTCTGTGATACTGTTTGAGAAGTCAGTCTGCGTCTCATCATCCACAATAGTTAATAAAAATTCAACACCATGTTTTAAACGAGATGTCATTCACATATGTTTAATGTTACATTCAACTCATAAAATGAGATGACAGGTAATATTTGGTCTGTGACAATATGACAAAGCAATGTTATGTTATCTAAAATATTAGTATTTACAGTGCTGTTTATGTACAAGCAATAATATTTTTTGTTTGTAAAAACAAAACAAAAAACTGTAATCAGTGAAGAATATTAGTGCAGAATATTCAAGTCCAGAATAATCATGTCCACTGCTGCTGTTTCAGTCCCAGTTGATTGTGCAGTCCCCTCAAGAGCATTTTTTTTTTAAATTTTATATTGTGGGGAACAGTTTGGAGAATTTCCAAGGTTAAGGTAAGCATATTAAAAATATTTTGACATGCGAGCACAGTCTAATTGCTAGCAGCTAACAGTTAACCAGATGCCTTCTTTTATTTGGTGGATGTTGTGGAGTGACCCTGTCAAAGTCATAATTGAGCTGTTCATAACATAATTTCATTATATGTCTTTCTCTTTTATGCAAAAATATTTGAGAAGAAAGAGTCTTTTTTTTTTAAATGTAGGCATTATAACACAAATCGCTAGCATCAAAGATACCTATTTGTCAAAACTGGAAGTGGAAAAAACATTTTAAAAAAAGAAAATCAGAATGGTTTTATTTAGTAGCAAGCAGCTACTTTAAATGCTGTCTGCTGCTAAATAAACAAAATGTAAAAGTAGCAGGCATTTACTTTACATTTATCCATCTGCCCACATCACGGTAGCAGTGAAAGAATTTAAAGAAGGAAAAAAAAATATCCTGAGGAGAACAACAATAAACTGGGGTGATATGGATAAATAAGCATTACTATAGATATTCAGAAACTTCAACATCCTGCCAGTCATCTGCTCTATGAACTGATCACAAATAGTCAACATAAGACAATCAACAAGCTGAAAAGCACAAGCTGTTTTTGTCCATCACCTAATACTAGTCAGTTTGCTCTGACTTTCCCTGGGCCCACTTATTTTCACAGGTGAGCTCAAAACGGCACTCAACTGCCCACATCAGGCAAAAAAAGCTTCATCTCATTGTTTTGACAAGATTCTTTGTTTGGCAAGTTAGTGGCAGGCACAAAAAATAAATAAGTAGATTTATGTTTGGACTATTCCCCTTCCTACTCCTGTTTGGCGCTGCTCTCTTTTCACTTTGGCAGAAAAAAAACACAGAACTAGCCCCATTCACTGTCCTCTCCTCTTAATCATCAACGATGGACAGAATGATTGTACAGCTTAAGTGCCTTTGTGCTCCTCGATCAAACCTTTTTCCTCTATTTTCCCTTCCCCCCACTTCCTTTTGTGTTCTGCTTGTTACAAGATTGATCCGTGGACCTTTAAATTCTTCATCTCCGGTAAGAGCAAGACGTCCTTAGTTCTAGTGCTTGCGTGTGTGTGTGTGAATGTTTTTTTTGGATACTGTTCAATAAAAGTAGACATGATGGTTTGTCTATGCATCTACACTGGGGAGATGTTCTATTTTCTACTAGTAAACAAAAATCAATATCAGCAAGTGCCTTACATCTATGCCCTAATGCATTTGTGCCCTAATGGCCTGTGTGTGCCTTTACACCATATTCCAAATTATTATGCAAGTGATATTTTCTCAGATTCTCAGATTCCTTTGTTATTGATAATTTCATACACAAACAGCGGTTAAGCACATAAAATGCTGACTATAAAAAAATTCCCCACTTAGTTTTTGCGCCTCCTCTAGTGCAGCGCCCCTATGCGTTGCATACAGTGCATAGCGGCCTTTTGCGCCACTGGGGGCGGCCGAATAGTAGGTTCATGCACCGCAAGCCTCTGGAGGATCCTCCACCTTGAGGTTCCAGAGGCACCAGCAGCTTCAAATAACTGTTTGCTGCTTTGTAAGAGCATTTTAACAGGTGCTCTCTTAATCCAATGAATTTGTCTAACAGAAACCTTCCTCATTATGTCTTTATCTGTACAAACCTATTTTTGTTCTGAATCAGCCACAAATCTCTTCACAGTATGATAACGCTTCAGTTTTCGTTAAATATCTATTGTTTTCATACCTTGTCGTACGGCACTACGCTATATGATGATTTTCGTCAGCAGAGATCCTTTCTCTTCCCATATTGCTTGAAACATGTGGCCTGCTAAATAATGTGGAACATCCTTCTTAAGTAGATTTCCTTTAATTGAGCTCATCAGACAAACTAATCAACCCAGCTCTCTGAAATTAATTATAGTGATTCAAAAAGCCCTGATACACAATACATCTATAAATTTAATAGCACAACAAAACATTTTATCTTTATGACACTTAAATTCAATTTGCATAATAACTTGGAACACAGTGTATGAATTCAGTTGTTCTTGGATAAGTGTGAAGACTTGGATGGAAGACTTGTGTGATTTTTTTTTGTCATTACTATTTGGTGTGTGCATGAATGAGTTTTCTGTAATCCCATTATTACTAGCAGATTTATCAAAAAAGAAAGAAAAAAGGTTGGACCACTTCAACCATTTTGAAGTGAATGAATCTACATTGGTGCAGATGGAGCATTTGCTCACCAATGCCGTAGTTAAGTGCGGAGCAAGGCTGCAACATATGAGCAGCACCTGGATGAATTAGATAGCAGTGGTAAGAGGAACTGCAGATGTGAATTAGCTTAAAGCTACAATGTGGCACAGCACGTCTAACGTGGACATTATTAATAGAGTTGTGCATTGTTCGCTTTTAAATGAAGTCAGAGTTCAATGTATATTACAGGATCTGGCATCTCTAAAGCTGTGGCCACAGTGAATAATCTTTTGTCTGATATTTCACCCAGTTCCCAGAAGGGGAACGTCTGCATCAGTTTTCACTAGTTGTGGTCTCTTGGCAGGGAGAGTTGTCACAAAAATCTATTACAGGGAAATGGGATGAAGACTGGAGGCTGCAAGTGTGTGAGGGGAACTGACCCCACCCGACCTCAGTCGCAGTTGAACAAACATGTTTGAATTTTTTTGAGGTATCAGTTTCAGCATCAGTATGACTTTATTAGTCTATTTTCTTCCTAGTGTCCTATCCATCAGAATCCTACTACAGTCTCACTGTGCCCGCTCTTTGGAAAGAAGTATATTATTATTCCTGCTCCCAAAATGTCTTGTCCTTCACTTAACAAAGACTTCAGATCAGTGGCCCTAAACTCGGTTGTCATATGTTTTAAAAGAACTCTTGTTTATAGGCTTTAGGCAAACATAACCCACCTTCTTGGCCCTTTACAGTTTGCCTTCAGGCATGGTCGAAGCACAGAGGATGCTGATATCAGTGTAACCCACCTCATAAACATGAACTTAGAGAACTCCACAACTTATGCATGGCTTCTATAGCAGATTTTAGATCAGCTTTCCAGGCAGTTCAACCTCACCTGCTTGTCAAAAACTGTTTAATTTGTGTTTTGATGCTCTTACTATTTTATATATATATATATATATACATATATATATATATATATATATATATATGTATTTTTTTTTTAACTAACATGTCTCAAAAGATCAGAGGACATAATTCCTTGTCTGAAGAAACATACTGTAGCACAGGTATACCTCAAGGCTGAGTCGGCTCTCCTCCACTTTTTATTCTGTATATTAATGAATGTACAGACTCCAAAACCCAATAACTGTCATCACATTTTCAGGTGACATTATTATTTATTTTTACACTGAGGACTGCCTTTCTGTATATCACAGGGAGATTGCAACATTAAAATCTGGTGTGATAATAGCCATCTCATACCAAATTTCAGTAAAATTAAATAAATTATCTTTTAAAATAAGGGATTGAGTGCACATGATTATGTGATTGACAAAATAATGTAATATTTAATAGATGAATACCTTTAAACACCTTGGTATTATTATATATGTGCAAGATTTTGTGCTTGAGTGATCATGTTCATTATCTGTGCTCCAAACTAGCGCACAGACTGCATTTTTATGCAGACTTAGGCTATTTGGAGATCATGCAGACCTTGTGTAATGCTGTTCTTGGAACTATAATTAGATATGGCTTGGCTGCTTGGTTTGGCTTCCTTACTGTGCAGTTCAAATCTAGGCTCGCTAATATAGTGAAAATTTCAATGAAAATAATTGGGTCAGATTTTCAGCCTCTGCCCTTGGAAGCTATCTATGAAGGTACTGTAATCAAACAGGCAACAAAGATCTTGCATTTCAGGTACTGTTCACCGATTGGGAAAACATTACACAGCTATTTGTTGCAAAAGCAGCTGTTTCAAATGATCTTTTCTCCCAACTTTCAATTCTCTTTTTAATAAATCTTGACACTATCTGGTGAATTGGGGGAGGGGGGCATGGGGGTTAGCCTTCTTATTTTCTCTGTATATCTTTTATTTATTTATTTATTTGCTCTATTTGTCTAAGTTTTATTGGTTAATAGCTTATTTTACATCACAACATCAGTGAAGTTCTGTTGTGCTAAGACATGCAACAGTTCTTATTAATTTTATTCCTTGGTACAATTTGATTGCCCCTCATTATGAGTGCCATGTTTTAGTACAGCTGTCTCACTTAGTCGAAATTTGTCTGCACTGTGACATTTCATGTGTTTTTGTAATGTGCATGTATGTCTTGCAGTCAATGTACCACTGCAACAAATTTCCCTTATGGGACAATAAAGCATATCTTATCTTATTGTCCCCATAGGGAGATTTTCCTTGCAGTATGGTGGAAAAATGATACAAGAAAAACCCCATAAAGAACAAAAACAGAGACATTCAGACTACAACATTGACAAACTAAATAGTCTGTAAAAAATCAGCACAGGTCTCAATGTAAAATTATCAGGCTAAATGACAAATTATCACAGTCATTTAAATTGAAGATTTATCTAAATAATGGCCTTAGAAAAAAAAAGATTTAAAAGAGTTTTTCCATCTGTTGCTTTTTGATTTAGGCAGCCTGAATCTCTTTACAGAGCTCAAATTTACCATGAAGAGGGTAATTAGGAAAGCAGAAAACACTTTATCCCTTTTGTGTGACTCTTTAAAAGTGTGTCTGGTAAATCAGATAATTTAACACCAATAATTTTGGCCAACCACAATTAGTTTCTTCCTGTTTTTGTATCCTAATGATAGGTGGCCAAACCAAGGAATAAAAGTGAATATGAGGACAAATTCTAACAGAGAGCTATAGAAAATGATTATCAACTGTTTACACTTAAACTTACTTAATTCGTAGAGGAAGTACAATCTCTCATTAGCTTTTTTCACTAGTATCAGAATGTTTAATGAATGTCTGCTTCTTGTCAATGACAACACCTACTTATAAGACGGAACACACCCCACTGATTCCCCTTACTAGACTTCTTTCTGAAATCTACACACACATCTTCACCTTTGGTGACATTCAATTTTAAGTAGGAATTGCAACACCACATAATAACATCCTCCACTGTCTGACCAGGTGAGTCACTGTAACAAGCTGACATTAAATGTGTCATCTGCAAACTTTAAAATGTGTCAATCTGTGTCAGCCTGTGCACTGACTCCTACAATCGCTGGTGATCTGGATACAGTAAGGGAGAGAGAACACAGCATTGAGGAGAACCAGTGGAGGAAAACACTTCATAGGACACAGAAACATTTGCCCGAATATGCTGGACAACAAGACAACTAAAACCAATCCAAATCAGTCAATAATTTATCAGCTAAAATATGAGGCTGAAATGTTTTAAAAGGAGAAGAAAAATCTAAGACAAAAGTATAAACAGGGATACATCTAGACACTGTAGTGTGTAGTGTAGTGTGAACTGGTACCCACACCAGTTACAAATGCATGTCCCTGACAACCTCTAACAAAAGAGAAGCTGAGATAGCTGGAAGATGAATTCTTTGAAACTTTTTTGTGCTACAGGATTACGGTATGTACATAAATGAACTGGATAAAATGCAATCTATTAAGTAATTATTTACAGTAGTGTAGTGGTTGAAAACACACACTAAAAAGAAAAACAACACATACTAAGATATGGAATACTAGAAATAAGCCTATATTAACAGGCTTTATTGAAAAAAATAAGATTATTCATGATGGAAATATATTTTCCACATGGAATAAATCTGTTGATCATAAATTCTTTATGATTTATATTATAGATTTTTATTATTTTAAACATTATGTTGTCAGTTAAAATTCAAATAAGATTTTTGTTATAGCCAATAACAGCAGACATTCTATAACCCAAAAACAACCTCACTATGAGCTTACCAAATGATACACTCAATACTATCCAAATCATACTTATCCATTAATACAGTATATTTATTATAATAAATTCTATCTCTTTTATTTTATAGGGCAGTGGCACAAAAATAACCTCTTCAAAGTCAAAGTATATCTACGATTACTGCCTCATATTGGTATGTTTGTTCCTTTTCACCAGGGATGTCCAAGTTCATTCTTCGAGAGCCACTATCCTGCAACTTTGGGATACATCCCCTCTCCGACACACTGAAGAGATCAAATAACAAGTCTTTCATTTGAGTCAGGTGTGTTGAAAAAGGGATGCATCCAAAAGTTGTCGAATAGCAGCTCTGTAGGACTGAACTTTCCTGGGCACCCTGCTTTAAACTTTTGCTCTTGCAAGACTTTCCACAAGAGTTTTATGCTCTCAGTTGCCTTTTGAGAAACCCTGTAGTCTGTGATTCTGCATTAAAATAAGTCAACTCTGATCATTAATCTTTGTCACAAAAAAAAACACTTCAAACCCAGGCCCAGTGCAGCAAACAACATGGTGTTTTGCCATGTGTGATTTACAACAGCATAGTAAAAACATCGGTCTGTTTATTCTATGCTGCACAGAGGAACAACTGTTACGAGTCCACAAGTTTAGAGGAAGTAATAATTGACAGGCTGGAAAAATTTTATTTTTCAGGTTACTGAAAAAAAAAAAGAAAAAAGGAACAGAAGACGACAGTGAGACATTCTGCCGCTACATTGAACCAAACTTGAGCAGTGGGAGTTTAATATTTCATTATGTACTTCCTCATGGTCTCTAACAATTGTTCCTCAAAATTTCCTCTCCGACTGAAAAAAGGGTTTTCTGACTATCTGTGCTACCAACGATCCATCCTACCTTGCACTGACAGTAAGAACAGTGGCTCACTGATTTTTGCATAAATAAATACACCATGAAATTCAGTCTAGATCACACAAATGGCCAACTTTCAGTTTCATATTTAATGTCATGCAAAGAGGCAGATAATCAGCCAAAAATCCTGAAAATCAAAGATTAGTTAAAAGTTGATTTGCAAGTTGTAAATTGAGTGAAAAGACTAATTAATATCCAAATAAATATGACTTAGAACATGGTGAAAAATTGTTTGGTGAAAATCACAGTGGTAAGAGGTTTATTTTAAGTCTTATCTGATTTGCCCACGTGTCAGAAGGAATTTCTAGCCCTCTTTTACTTCCTGTAACTCTACATCCCCAACTTTTCCTGACTGCAGATTAGCAACCTAAACATCAGCTCTCAACAAAGGATTCCTCTTGGAATGACCTCTAAAGACCAGGTAGGTGTTATGTTCCGGGGTCCTCTGGTCTTCTTTGTGGGGTTTTCCTGTGCGTCTTGTCCACCTTACACCACCAGATGGCGCCAGGTTTCCGGATGGAGTGCGGTGATGTCGTCATCCTTCACAGCTGTCATCCATCAAGCCTTGTCAGCCGGGTGTACTTAAGGAGTGGGCCGCCAGTCCATCGGCGCCTGAGTGTTAGCCAGTCACGGTACCTCTGAGCCCCCCTACAGCCTGTCTCTGCATTCCCCGTTGTCATGAGCCTTCCAGTGATTCTCTTTGTTTTTCTCTGTTGCCTTCAGGTGATCCTTTGTGGCGCCCTGGATCAACTGACTAGATCCTGGCTGGTTTCCTGTTTGAAAACCTTCCTCGTGACGCCGTGGAACGTACCCACTGGTTGCCCGAGTTCCCAGACTCACCTTCTCCGTTGTTTACAAGTTCCTCCTGGATCCCACGGCTGGCGGCCGTTCATCTCCTCTGTGTCCCCGCTGAACCTGAGTCTACCTGTCCGTCCCCCGCCACACTCCTCCGTTGCCCCTGGACCCACAAGGAGACAGAGACCCTGGGCATACTCAGTTACCCTCCAAAACTCCAACCCTGCAAACCACAAGCAAGATCTACCCGTTTACTCTGAGATTCTTCCGTTTCCTACGACCCCTGAACTCACCACTCTGCTCTGCTTCTTCAGTGAACCATTGCATCCTGTCACCGCTGATTCCCTGGACCAGACCATCATTGCACATTCTCATTATTGTTGTTGTTGAAATAAATCTACTAAAACTGATTTATACTCTCCTGTGTTGTGTTCTGCATGTGGGCTTGAAACCTTGAACCCAACATGACAGTAGGCCTCTCCATGTAATTAAGGTGATACTTCTATGTCCACTCTTTAGTTGTCTTGTTAATATGCTTTGGGTCATTGAGATGCTGGAAGACCCACCTTTAACTTTAGACGACAGTCAGGAAAGTTGTCATCAGACATATTACACTATCTGACACTTCTGGCTCCTTCAAGTCTTAAGATCACCGAATGCCTTCATTTAAAAAAAATGGCATCAAAACATAACGCTTTCACCTCTGTGTTTGAGTGTGTGGATTGTGTTCTGCTCGTTTCTCTTCCTCCAAACAAGGTTAATTGAGTTATTATCAAAAAGCTCAATTTTGATTTCCTCAAACATAGAACTAACAATGTATAGACATTAAGGTGGCACTAACATGACATCAACTTTAGGCAACATTCATGAAGAAGTTAACTCAAGGCCATGTATCCTAATGCAAAAATTGAATTTGAATGTAGCGTAACTGTGTTCCTTACATTTAAGAGCAATCTATAAACTTATGAAAGCAGCAAAAAAAGCAAATCTCTAAAAGAGCTTTATTCATAGTAACAACAGATTTTAAGATCCAGCAAAAGCCTGCCTAAGAATTATACTTAGGCGAAAATAGCATCGCTTTTTTGCTATGAGACTTTTAACAGCACGTCATATTTTTTACTTTCTTGTACGTGAGAAAAATCACACTGCCTTCATCTGCATATCTCTGTATAATTAGGCTCATTAGTAGTGGGATCTATACTAAGGCACTCGTCCAACTTCTCATTGGCCATGGAGGTACAGCCCCTTGTTTCAATGGCATTCACATGAGAAAAGCTTGATTCACATGTATAAGTAGATCCAAACATTGTGATACTCAATTGTGAGTATTACATGGTAATTTTTCTTGATTGGAGCTAACATGTTTAGCCCAAAAGTGCTCTGCACCATCTGAGGAAAAGTACTGTTTTAAAGCAAAAGACGACTGGAAATCCACCATCTGCATCTGAAGGATGCCTTCATCAATGCATGGCATTAACTCTTTTGGCTTGACAGAGATCAGTCTCAGCTTCAATAGAAACTGGGCTACAAACTGCAGAACCTACCTAGGTTCTGCAGGACTTTAAATAGAAATGTTGAAGTCCTTGGAATTCGCTATGAAGTTCTTATTTAACTTTCTCATATAATCTGCCGTCTAATTTTTTGTTTGTGCACTGAGGGGTGAGCTCATAAATGCACTGAAGTGTGGGAAATGCAACATTTTATCAGACAAAATCTTTTTTTTTTTTTTAAATAGTTGTTTTTTTCTGACAAGCACAAAATGCCTTACCCATATTGCCAATGGACTTTTCCTGCCCTTGCACGGCAGGAAAAGTGCAAGGGCACTTAGCCTCATTTTTCTCTCTGAGGCTAAGAGAAAAATGACAATTTTTGTCACATAACTGTGACAATAGGCCTATTTGCATGGAATAAGCATTATTTAGGGACCTCATAATACTAAATAAATTACTCTCCAATGTCTGCTTTTATGTGGCGCATTCGCACAAGGTAAAATAAGCTTGAGATTTTGCTGAAATTTACAAACATCTCGCAGATATAATGTTAATGTGCTGTTTCACATTAACTCGAGGAATGACGTGTATTGACCTTAAAACTACTAACTACTGAGCGGCCCTGGCAGTAACACAGTGTTGTGTCACTGTCAGAGCTAGCCAGCTGTATAACAGAAGACTGCAAACAGAAGAATATGATTCTTATCGCAAAGTGCAGTGCATGATGTGAGCCACCATTTGAATCTGATTTTACTCCTTCTGTTCAGCCTTTTATTTTGATGACATATGTGACAGGTTGATAGTGTTTTACTGGTCTGGAACCCAACAGGTTCTTAATACACTCTCCATGTAATTAAGGTGATAATTACATGGAGAGCCTCCATTCTCTCCATGCAGCCTCCAATGCAACCTCCATTCTTAGCCAAAAAAATGCACCAGTAAGGCAAATACCTGAGTTATATTTCAGATCCTGCCTATTTGCTTTGGATTAGTATTAACATATTTCAGCAAAATATAGTAGGTTATTTCCAGGGGAGTTTTTACTTTAAATTTTACTGACATGACAGATTCACATAGGATTAACAACACAATCTCCACAATGACTTCAAATAGCATGTGGTCTCTAGGTAAAACTAATCTCATGCAAATAAGGTTAATGAGTACTGATTTCGGAAGCTCAGCTCGACTATGCAGAACCCTTAAGTTAGAGTATAATATTTAGGGGACAGAAAAAAGTGGATTTGCCAATAATATTATACATCCAATAAGCTGTAGTCGGATATGTCTTTTGGACCATGAGTAAGCTTCTCCTCACCTTATTTACCACCATACCCAATAATGCATGATTGTGCCTGCAGTTGCAGAATGAGACTAATTGATGCAAGTATTCTTTATATATCTAAACTATTGCTCCAACTTGTTCTCACCAAGCTACCTACTGATAATTTATTAGCCCATTACAACTTTAGAGTAGAGATCTACTGTCATCTATCTGATGTTCTTTGGAAACACTCTGATTCGATGGACAGGTGTGCTTTAAAAACAGAATATTTTGTGGCTGGCTGATTGATTTTGATTGATTAATTGACTGTAATCTGTGTGACACATGAGCACATAACTGCTGAAAGCCAGAATTCTGGCTTAATTGAAGGTAATCAAACACGTATTCCACTTAGCAACCTTCCAATTAATTTATGAATTTTATGTAATTTGTGGATGATTTGTATAGACTTTTGGTTGATGTTTTGACCCTAAAATTAATCTGCCATGTAAAATTAGAGAGTATATTTTCAGCTCACAAGATCAGCAAGTTGTTAAATAGTTGTATGTTCTACCATCATAGTCTCATAGAGAAGTATATGCAGTGATTAAAAGTTACTAGTGTGCTTTCCAGTGTCAAAAAACTGCAACACAGCCCTTGATGTTGATGGTTGACTCGCAAATTCTAAGTAGTCTAAAATGTTAGCTCACCAGGCTTCTTTTGCACTCTCAGATGGATATAAAAAAAAATTACACTAATTGAAAATAAATGTACTGAGTTAATTGAATAAAATAGCAAAAAAACAAATAAAATAATAATAACCAAACGTAAATGTATAATTATTCATGCTCATTTTTTAAACTTATAAGGAATATGTAAGAATGAAAGGAGGTTAAAAGTGCAGATTTACTTGAAGAGCCTGAAAAAAAAAAATAGTTTTCAGAGGTGAGGTTTGTAAATCGTAAGCTATTCTGGGCCATGTCTCAGCAGCTGTCAAGTGGATCCCCATAAAAATTTTTTGGAGACATTAATGAACCACAGATGATGATGTCTTCTGACATTAGTGATCCCAGGACTTTTCTTCTGGCATCACCAAGAGGTTTGTTTTGATTTGTCTGCTCGTTTTTGCTGTGACAACTTTTAGATGGATTGCCGTGATATTTTGGTGCAGATGTTTTACAAATGCTAAACTTTTTTTGAGACGCGTGGGACCAATGAGTAGCAAGCCAACGGCACTTCTTGATTCCCTGTGGGGACAGACCTGTCAGGAGATGAGCGCTTGGCTCCTTGTCAATTCCTAACATGAGAAAAGCTGATTGTCTTGGCAAATGGCTTCTGTAGTCAGTATGGTATGAATTTAACAAGCTCCCAGGACATGAGAATGAGGAGCCGTTAAGGGAATGCCGAGGCCTGCTTTGTTCCAAACTAACACAGCAGCTGCGGTGGAAAAAAAATAAAAAAAATACCTGTCCAGTCTGAGATGAGCACTGTGTGTAAGTTATGCACTTAATTAAGTGAGGGAATATAAAACCCCACTGAGAAGGGATGCAATATTATATCGAGCTCATGAGACAAGAATACATATTGTTAAGCCCAAAATTATTATTCCTTGCAGATTAAAATATATATTTTTTCCCATCATATCATTTATTCAAGAGGTTTGTTTCTAAAAGGTTACTGAGAAGGGTGTCTTTGTAAAAGTTAATAAAACAATGTAAAATTAAAACAAAAATTGCATGTGAAATACTGTCTAACCTTCTGAATAATCAGTGGAAAAATCTTTATAGACATTGCAGCAATCAAACCCTTGATGTAACTGCTGAGCAGCTTTTTTGCACGTTTCCACTGGTATTTTGACAATTTATCTTTTAAGGATGAGATCCAAGCTGAGGTCGGAAGGCACCTTCCCATCACTAATCTGGCTCACTCCAAAGTTAGTATTACTTCAAGTCAGAAGCAATATGTTGGTAAAATTTTAAAAAATTAATAACTAAAGCTAAATTTAACAGCAGTACAAATAATTTTGGATTCACCTGTATGTTGCGTATGCTTTTAAGGTAGATTAGAGAAGACATATTTTTCACTAGTAAAATAAATGTTTGCTACATCTCAAATGTCTTAAACAATTTCTATTGCTTGTACAATTGTCTTGTTCACATTTAGTCAGTCTTAGTATTTTAGAGTTTTGAACTGGAGATGATCCAGTTCAGTCCAGACACAATAATTGGTGAAACAGCATTTTAACTTGGCGGTGATGGGAAGCCTTGAAGCAAAGGGTAACTTTAGAGACGTTGCATAACTGTAAGCCAGTCATGATATTGTCACGGTGCATATCTATTCTGATCTAATGTACAGCTCCATTCTATTTTTTCTAAGAGTCATATAATCTTTTCTTTTCTGCAGTGGACTATCAGTGTTAAACAAAGATGTATTTTGAATCGTGGCCTGAGAAAACTGTCCGGTGGTTGTGAATTGATGAAATGTCGCACAGCAGAGGCACCACTTCACGCCTCAAATTAAATCTCTTACAAAATAACCACAACTTCAAAGACACAAAATGGTGAAGTGATTCAATGAAGGGCATCCTTACAAGAAGGATTTGTTCATTTATGTTGACGTTGCTTTAGATCACAGAGTCTAAACCAGAGCACAGGAGTGAAAGTTCTTTTGGCGGTTCAAAGTACAAACCTGTCAAAGAAATTCATGGATTCTCAAAGCAGCTCAATTGTCTGCAAAATGTAGACAATCGATTTCTTGAGAAACCTAGATAAAATCGGAGCCCCTGGGGAGAAATCTCTACATTTC
The DNA here is from genome assembly GCA_903066815.1 of Brachyrhaphis roseni. NCBI lineage: Eukaryota > Metazoa > Chordata > Actinopteri > Cyprinodontiformes > Poeciliidae > Brachyrhaphis > Brachyrhaphis roseni. The sequence continues at coordinate 23,836 of CAEFZY010006485.1, forward strand.
TCTTGATTCTAGGCCTTGAATTGAAACTGCAGCCTTGATCCAAGACCTATGCTGAAGTCTATCGATCTTGTCAGACAACATTTAAATTGGAAGAGATTTCAAATGCTGCTAAATTGCTGTGGTGTACAGCAGCTCCAGTGTAGATAAGAAGTGACAGAGGGAAGAAAGGAGAGACATTGGAAAACAGAAAGAGAACAGGGGGATTCTCGGATGCAGGTATATTTAGAGTTGGAAGAAGAGAGTCTCTCTGACATACACACACACTCGCACACACTGCAGGCTATCCTAGTCCTGCTGTTAAATAATGCAGCTGCTTTGAGATCTGAGGGTATCCTATTATATTAAGCTTGCGTGTGTGTCTGTGTGTGCTAGAAAGTTTACACACGTACACGTGTCATTGGAGTACGCAAAGGCTCCATCTCCTACCTCCAGATTTATCTTGCAAATTTTTTTATGTGTGTGCGCGCTCTGTTTTCAAAACAGATATTGTTACATCCAAGTTCACCTCATCTTCTTCCTAATTCTTCATTGCATTCACTCATCATTGTGTGCGTGGGTGTGTTTGCGCTTTTTCCAATCATGTGTAATTATCCGCAGCGACGCGTTGTTATTAAAAAAAAGGAGTTCTGAAGTGTTCCGCCGCCAAACTCGTGAGGCCTCTCGTGCCCAATTAGGAAGCTTGTTTAAGCTGCTGTCTTCACATGGTTCCCCCGATCTTGTCATCGCTCTTCTCCTTCATCACTGCCCCCCCACCGTCCCTTTATCTGTCCACCCCGCGGTGTGACAGTTAGAACGGAAAATAAATGAATGTCAGTTGTGGGGTGTCACAATAAATGTAGGTTTTTTTGGATCGTCTGAGGATGCGCCTCGGGGTTCTGGAGTTCAGGCTGTCGGGTTTTAGATGGGATATCATCAGATCGGGCAAACGTGTAAGACTTTAGAGTTGTTGTGCGCACACTATTCGCACACATTTTTATTTTTTTTTAATTTTTTTTTTTTTGCCATAACATTTGAGAAGTTGACAGAAGAGCAGGGGCTGTGAGTGATGGAGACAAGATAGACAGGAGGAGGATGAGGAGGTAGAGAGCGAGAGAGCAGTCGGATTCTGTGTGTACCATCTTAACGAGGCAGTGGATCTGTCTCCAAGGGAGAGGGGGGGCGACACTGATAGCAGGTTGGGACCCTGCCAGCTGGCACACATAGGGAGGCACTCACACTTTAACACAGAGTCCTGCTCCCTCCCCAGCAGCTCACTATGGTCTTCCATGACCTTGACGGTAGAAGCAAATTGTTTAGCCTCACAGGGACACCCACATTCAATGCCACCTATTGTCATGTAAATGGTAGTCCATGTTCCCACTGACCTGTTGTGAATTTGGCGTGTTAGAGCCATTTATCTTAACGTAGCTGACTGTGTTGGCTTTAGGGCTGACTGAGCACCCTGGTGCTTTTACAGAAAAAAAAAACTGTGACAGGAAGGTTACTAGTTTACATATACATGAGCTTGAACACACAGCAATGCCTAAAATGTGTGCAAGCAAATACGTGGATTGTCATGCGCATGCAGAAGTGCATTACATTGGCATTTAATCTTCTTTGAAAGGGAATCTGACAGATTGGGTCATTACATCAATAAATATCTGCACTATCAGAATGCAGAAAGGCATCTTGAGGTATAAGCAGTCTGCTTACAGCACACAACACGATTTAATGATTGATCATCAGAGTAGAAGTTGGCCTACTATAGGGACTAATTTCTTCCAGAAATTCAGGTATGTGAAACAGTAAGTTAGTTCAATTAAAAACTGTGTATAATTTTTTTGCACAGCAGAATTATGCACCACTTTGTGTTGATATACCATATAAAATTATATTAAAATCCATTGGTAGTTGTTATGAGAGAATATATGAAAAGATTAAAGGAGTATCAATACATTTACAAGGCACTGAACGCTGGCAATAAGACTTAGATACTTTTAAGTGTTGTTTTCTTTTAAAAAGTTAGAAGAAAATATGTTTGTTTGTGTTTGGTTATGTTTTAGTATGGTCTAATATGTGAATTACTTGCATCTACATCATTTTTCTCAGACTCATAACTGCAATTGCAGTAGAATATGTGTAAACAGGCTTAATTCTTCCAGGTGCATAATGTTTCACACAGGTTTTATTGTAAAAAGGGCAGCAAACTGCAGAAAGTGAGCATTTCTGTTGAGAAAGAAAGGAAAAGTGTATGTGTGTGCGTGTCGGGGTGTGTCTGTGTGTGTGTGCCTGCTGAGTTTTCTGCCAAACAGATGTTCATCAGCATTTCAGAGTGTTCCTGTGAACCCATTAGACTGCATTACCAAGATGCACCAATTACATAGGTGCATGGGGAGTAAAGGAGAAGCAGGCCACACACACACATCCATGCACACAGTCACACACAATATGCATTTCTATCTGCACTAGGATGTTGCATTGACTTCGATTCATTGTTCATTCATCTCCACTTCCTAATTTGGACACTTACCCTAAGCTTAACCTAAACTTAATTCTCACCATGATTCTAACCCTCTTTGGGTCCCGTGAAGAGCAATGGGTCCTCGCAATGTAGTATTTGTTAGGAAAATGGACTTTAGAAGATGAGAAATGCTAAACTACACACACACACACACACACACACCCCGACACACGCAAACCCCCCCCCAACTCCTTCTGTGGTAAAATATGAAGGACAACCCAATGATGGCACTGCACACAAATAAAAACTGAAAACTCTTTTTTAATGACTTACTAACAACATAAATACGTAAACGAATAAATGTATAATTAAAACAACAGCAACAACAAAAGAACTCCCAACATCAAAAACCAACATTCCAGTTTTAAAATTCAGTGAAATAGCTCACTGTGCACCAATAACATGCAAAATAGATGCACATATATAAGGAGGAAACCCATTTTGAAATAAGTCCAAAAGTTTTCTTCATTGCCTCTTGCTTTCTTTTTCATATGTTGTTTATTGGCAAGGTCATTTTTAATATTTATAGATCCTCCCACAAACTAATATGTTGATGCTGTCCTGGGTGGCCTGTTGACATTTGCCGTCTGGAGACCTCATCATTATTACATAAGGGCACTTTTCATTAAAGTACTCTTGCTTGATATTATTGATTTTTAGATGTATATATTTCCTTCTTTTTTTTTTTTTTTACCTGTCACTCAGTTATTTTAAAAAATTGGTGCTATATCTGTTTTAATTATAAAATACTTAATTGAAACTTATTACTTTTACATAAGTGAATAACATTAACAACCTGGCCAATGCATGATATGTGATTGTTTGCAAAGATAATCTGCTCATTTTTCATTGTTCTGGTATTAACAAAAGAAAGTTGACAGAACATGATACCTTTGAACATTGCAAGTTTTCAGGTTCCGGATAAACTTTTTGATTCTCATCTCACCCACTGACTCTTGAACCTTTTGGCACCTCTTTGTTTTTCTTCAGCTGTGACCAAAGCAGCTGGAGACTTTTTCTACTGCACACTTGTGAGATCTTCTACATTATGCATTATTTATTCCTCTCTTCAGGCAGCTGAGCCTTTGTTAAAAATTATATGATACATGAGGGGAACATAACTAATCTTGCGTTATAGCAACTCTAAATTTACACTTCACATTCCCTCTCAATAAGACGGGTGTCTCACCATGATGTTCATTAGACACCTTTCAACGCTTCAGTCTTCAGATTGAATACAAACAAATTAATGCTGCAGGGGAGTATTGACATTCATATCAGCATGTAATGTATGCACTTAAGGGTAACCCTGACAACGACTCCCCTGTACTGAAATCCAACTGTGCTTCAACGCAGAAATTTCAGTGTGAAAATTATTCTCTTATTTTTTGTTTTGCTGTCTACTTTAAGTTCTGTTTTTGGTTTTTCACAGACATTTGATGTTTTAAACAAGTTTTCGCAGTAAATCATGAGGCTGCTTTGTTGTCCCTGTTCTCTGTTTGGAACTGTAGAAATACAAAAACTGTAAACCACAAACAAATCATAGTGCTGGTGAGACAGTGTTTGCAATAAAATAAGTCTCCAAAAATGAATCTTTATGGAGGTTTGCTTAATTGAAGTGGACAGATTAAAGGACCTGCCTAACATTTTCATGTTGCAACCGAAACATGTCATATTATTTATGTCAAATATTTATTCTTCTATCTGCATTTTTGATAGGTTAATGCTGGAGGGCAGAGTGATGTTCAGATGTAACATTTTTTAAATGCATATCCATATCAACCTGAAATTCAACACGAGTAACATAACAAACAAAAGTGCAATATGATGAGGTGTGATGAGGATGGGGATCACTGCATAACTGGTGATGGATTAATCCCAATGTTGTTGGGCATTAAAATATAATGAAAAAACAAAATTTCAATTTTGACTTAAATTGAAGCGTTTGGCTTTTTTTTTAAAAAAAGGTTTTGATTATGCTTTAATCAATTTCATACTGTTGAACACAATCACAAGAAGAATAGTAATTGTTTCATATAAGTGACTTAAGAATTTATTGTTTTTCTTTGACTGATCTTTCTTTGTTATTAAAGTTGAAAATTGTGCATGCTTTTACCTCTGTTTGTATACACAGCAAATGTGCCTATCCCTAGGGAATATCTCTGTCATTTTATTTAAAAAATTGTCTTGTTTGGATTAATTTATTTTTTTGCAGCATGGTACTTTCGTTTTCTTTGCACGTTTACGGACAATCAGAAAGCCTAGCTATGGCACATACAATCACTAAATACATTAGACATGCTGTGGAACACCAGCATGTGCAGTACATGTGTGATCAAACGTGTATTGGTGACAAAATGAGACAGCAATGGGCATACCACCTGCCTGATTCATTCAGTGTGTGCGACAGTGCCAACAGAGATGATGCATAGCTCATAACTGCCTCGCCTCACTCTTCTTCCATGAATTTGAACAAACAATGCAAAAATTCTGTGATTTTAACATTTAAAATGTTGAAATCATGTAGAAGACAAATTTATAGAACAGTCAAGTAGGCAAATTGATTTTCTCTTAGTACTACTTGTCATGATGACAGGTGAAGCACTGCCTCCTGTGACTGCACATCACTGAATTAGTGATGGTTGGTGGGATGTTGTAATTCTTACTGAATCTATATTTAAAGTTTACTAAACCTTCTTTTCACTTACCCCTAACTAAAAGCCATCTCTTTTTTTTTATAACTGCTTAATCTGAATCACCTCCATATTATTTTAATTGTATTTTTCTTATATATTTTAATACATTAATCTTTTGTGAATCTACATTCTTCCATAGCCTGTTACTTTGTTGCGGTTCCACATAAATTTCTCCATTGTCGGGGAAATGACAAAGGGTATTTCTATTCTATTCTATTCTATTCTATTCTATTCTGTACAAAATATGTGTAAATTTTCAAAAGAATTCAGGTGGATGAAACTGCATATGCAAGAATCCAAGCACATTTCCTTTGCACATCCTAGATGTAGTGTACATAAGGTAATACCTGACTCCTCTCTTGATATGCCCCCATTTCAGTATGCAAATAGATGTTAATAAGCCCTACATGGATGGTTCTCCTGGTGCATGGTTAAAACTTGGGTCTTTATGCAAGGAAAAAGAGTAAAGTCACTGAATGTGAGACACTCCGATGTATGAAACCACAGAGTCAGCCGTTGTGTACAAAATTGGACATCCACTAATGATGTGCACCACTTATTTGAATCACAGAGGCTGTTATTGTAAATGAATGCAAACACGTGCAGAACAAAGAGTTCAGCTATGACATTTGGAATTATGTGCATGTTTAATGAAATAACTACTGTACACACAGAGACACTCAAAGGGTTAGAACAACATCTGAAGTGCTAGTTCAACCAAAAAAAATCATTCAGTTTAACTACTGACAAGAATGACATCTCAGGGGGAATTAATGAAGGAACATTGAAATGAGTTTACTTACCAAATAGACATTCATCCTTCATACAGCCAGACTTGCAGCAAGAAGGTTCTGGGTTCGAATCCCGACCTGGAGTTTGACAAACTCCATGTATAGGTTCTTCCCCACTTCGTCCCACAGTCCAAAACATGATTATTAGGTTAATTGGTCTATCTAAATTGTGCTTCAGTGTGAGTGTGTGATTGTTTGGGTTGTTTGTTCTGTGTGTTTATGTGTTGCTCTGTGACAGACTGGTGACCTGTCCAGGGTGTACCCAATTATCCTTGCCATCTGGCAACTAACCAGGTACAGTCAATGGATGGATAGTGTAACATTGTCAGACTTTATCTGACAATGGAGTCCAACAGGATGGAGTCCAGCATTGTTGCAAGATGTCATGGTACCTTGCAACCAGTGATGGCATAGTTACTTTGAAAAAGTAACTTTAATCAGATTACTGATTACTCCTTGAAAAAGTAACTTAGTTAGATTACTG
>CAEFZY010006489.1:0-51584 GCA_903066815.1 Brachyrhaphis roseni
ATTTTTGATATCTTTTTATGGTTTTGTTGAACGAATAGTGAAAAAAACAGTAAAAATAACATTTCCAATAACAATGTCGCTTTTTAAAAAAAAATATATATATTTAGCATCATTAATTGAAAATTCTTATCCTGGCAAGAATTTTTTTCCGATGAAAGATGAGCAATAAATGCCCACACGTCAACTTCTCAGTACATTAGAGCATAATTGACAAGTTACTTCATTTCAGCTGATATTGATGATTTTAGCTTTAGAGCAAATGAAATCCAAAATTTGAATTTTCGGAGAATTAGGGTGTTTCATAAAAGCTATAGGGTAATTTTTTTCACAAAAATGTGATTTTGTGTCCAATTTCTGGTCTTCACAATCATAGAAAAAAGTAATTACTAAAACAGTTCTGTGTCCCAAGTATAATAATAGAAAGTTGGGTGGAAGGAAAAAGTTTGGTAAACAATTGTCTCTGCTCAGTTTTTTAGGAAGTGTCATGATGCAATGAGTCAGAGCTTTAAAGGCCACCATACAGACACATCTAGTCATAATGTTTTTATTTAGCACTTTAACTTTTACATCTATTAATTTACAAAGACAATGTTGAGTTTTTGTTTTAGATGAAAAACAGACGACAAATATGTAAATAAAGAGATATAAACACTGCAGAGGTAGCAATGAAATAATATGGCCCAGAAATATTCTTCATAAAAACACAGATGGTATGAAATCTGGCCAGTATGATGATTAATAAAGGCTCTGACAGTGTATTAAACTCACCATACCAGAAGGTAACAACTACGGATGGAGCTGACTTACTATTAATGACTCAGTAAATTAAAATTGGTTCCAATGGATTAGCTAGTAACATCCACTTAGACCTTCTTTTGATGTTGTAGTTTGGCCTCCACCCAGCAGAGGGCGCTGCTGGTCATCCTGAAGCTGAGTCAGTTTATATAGAAACAAAAATGGCAGAGAGATCCCAGAATGGAAAAGAGAAACGTCCAAACTGAGTTCGGTTTGGGAGGAAAGTTTACTTTATGTGTTTCTGTTTTGAAATACAAACACTCGATAAAGTCCTTAAGTTTTCAACTTTAGTTTTATTCAGCCGAGCAGCAACAACACAAAATTACTGATGTGCTACAAAGTTTAGTTACTTGAGGAAACCAATTTTTTTTGTTTATTCAGTCAGTTAACTAAGACGGCACAGGAGAGCGGTTATAGATTGAAAAAAAGAAAAAATTTCTGCCAAAAAACTCAAATGTCTACATTAACTTCAGAAATTTTCTAGATAAAACTTGAACATTTAAAATTTTGAAAAGTCTAAAATTTCTTAGAAAAAAAACTCACATTTTTAGATTAATCTGAGAAATTTTGTATAAAAAAAATCTTGGAAATGTCATAGTTTGAAAAGTCAAAAATTTACTAGAAAAAATCTTAAAATTTAAAATTAGATTTTTTTTTGACATTTTAAGAGTTTGAAAAGTCAGAATTTTTTGACTTTTGGAAATACCCAACTTTTGAAACTCAGAAATGTCCTCGTTATATTTCTAGAAAAGTTTTGAGATTAATCTCAAAATGTGATACTTTTTTCTTTTTTTTGTTGCAAATTTTTTATTTTTCAAACTTTTTTTTTTTTTTTTTAGAAAATGTTGGATTAAATCTAAATTTCTGAATTTTTGGTAGAAATTTACGCTTCTTTTTTTCTATCTACAGTGGTGCAATACACCCTCTTAATGTAATACAACTGACAAAATAATGTTAAATTTTATGATGTTTTTGCTAAATTCAGAATATTCTGAGAAATGTAACCCTTTATGTTGTGGAAAGGCTTGAAGAAGCTTTGTGAAATAAAAACGTTATGGATTTTTGCTTTAGCGTATTGAGTAATTAGCGGTCCTCATTTGAGATGAAAGAAAAGCCTGAAGGTCCCAGAATCAGGAGGAAGAGTGGAGACTCTCAGAATCCACGCTGCTTCAGGTCCAGTGGGATTTGGCGGTTCATGTCGTCTCCTGGTTCAGATCCAGATGAGTTTGATGAAATTTAAACAAGACCAGACGTTTACCTGGAAATTTCACACCATTTTCAGCTTCCTGCTGCTGACGAGTTTTATGGAAATGCTGATTTTGTTTCCCGGCAGGAGTGACAAAAGTCCAAATATCTGCTTCACGTCATCAACGGCCGTCTCCGAGCCAAACAGGATTTATGCAATAATTCATGCAAATGAGCCCCAACCGGCAGCTGAATGCATCCGGAAAAGTACAGACATTCCTTTCTGCAGAGTAAATTTAGTTTGAATTTATTAAATTAACGGAACTGCTGAAGTAAATAAAATTCTAATGAATTGAAATCCACTTTTATTACAGTTTAGAGTCGAATTGTTATTTTGCTGACTTTGTTTAGAGATAAAATAACAAAAGTAAACAATGCATTAAAGTTCTACTTAGGTTTTAGTGTAATGCAAAAAATAAAGGAAAAAAAAAGCATTAATTTGCACCACACCATAACAACCACTAGAGGTCAGGAGACTCTCAGTTTGTTCAGCAACTCACTTTGACTTTACTTTTATAACTGATTATTTAGGGAATTAAGCCGTTTTTCTGCTATTTGTTCTCATCTGGTTGAATTAAGTTCTGGATTATTTGGAGAACATGAAGTTCTCCAAATATACTCGCATCTCTGGTAAAGATGCAAAAATATAAATGAATGAAAATGAAAATGCAAATAAGATAAAACTTTGTTTGGAGTGGGATAAACTCCCACTGAAAATAAAATCAGAAAAACCCAGGTGTTAGTTTCAGTGAATGTATCTACTGTGAGGAAATGTCTCATGGTGAGGAATATTTGGTAACAAACAATGTTTCATTGATTTTAAATCAGCCACAAACACAAAAAACAAAAAGGGAAAAAAACACAATTAAGCTAAGTGATAAAAAAGAAAACTTTTTCTTTATCTCTCAAAGTTTATATTTCTCCCTCAAATTAACATTTGGTATCAAATTCTGGAGTAAGCTCTATTTAAACTCCTTGGAGATCTATAATTTTTTTTTACAATCTCCCACTAGCTCAGATTATAGCAAGTAATGAGATTAGCTACCAGATTAGCAGATGATGCCACCAGTCAATGAACAGCTTCAGTTATTTCAGCTGGAAACTAGAAATCAGACTCAGACCTGAGTGTGGCCATGTTACCTGAACCTTCAGAGCCACATAAAGACAGTTACAAAGTCGGCTTTCCATCGCCTGAAGAACATTTCCGGGATTAAAAGACTGATGTCCCAGCAGGATCTAAAGCAGGAATGTAAACTCATTTTCATTTGGATTATCAAAGTGTTCTTAAAGGGCCGGTTGTGCCACAATGCACTGATTAAAACAATTGAAGTGTTAAAATATTAATAAACAGCTGTTTGTTTCGGTGCTCAGTAAGTTTCTTAAAATTAAATATTGAAATTTTTTTCACACTGATCAATCTCCAGAATTTCATGATTGTTTTTGTGTTTATTTGCATTCAAAATTACAGATTTTGTGCTAATTTAGAAATATTTGTAAGAAATTTTTATGGTATTTGTGCTAATGTTTGATGTTAAATTCAGCGTTTTATTACTCGCCGAATGGATCACGGACTATAACTTAACACCAAGTAGACTGAGGCAGCAGTCGCTTAAACCCAATGTTTTTGACCAAAGTTGAGAAAATAGGCAATGAAATCAGAGGAGGATTTGTTGATTTTGTGTGAATTTTGCAGATTTGTAGAAAAACTGCAGGAACTTACTGATGTAAATCGGAGTCTAGAGGACCACATAAAAACCTACGGCGGGCCAGATCTGGCCCCCGGGCCTTCAGTTTGACACATGTGATGTAGAGAAGCTCATCCATGTGTTTATATTTAGTCATATTGATTACTGCAACAGTGTCTTTACAGCTGATCCAAACGCTGCTGCTGGCGTTCTGACTAAAACCAGGAAGACAGAGCAAATGACCCAGATCTAAAGTTCTTCACTGAGAGAATAAAATACGGCTGTTAGTTTATAAATCACTGAACGGCTGAAAGACCTGCTGCTGCTGGTCAACCTTCCAGACCACTCAGGGCTTCTGGTTCTGGTACTGGTTCTGTTCTGCATCCAGAACCAAACATGCAGAAGCAGCTTTCAGCTTCTATGCACCACAAATCTAGAATAAACTTTCAGAAAACTGTAAAACAGCTGAAACACTGAGTTCCTTTAAATCAAAGCTAAAATCCCAGCTGGTTTGATTAATAACAACTGGAGCATTGATCAATATATCAGATTCTTATTGATTTTAATCAATAAAATCAATAATGTGATGATTATTTCTTGTTTTGTTTTTATTATTTAAAGCATTTTGGACTGAAATGTGCTTTACAAATAAACTATTCTTGATAAATGTTGTATTTTTAATCCCCTATGTGGAGGCCAAGTTAATGTATAAAATATTCAGTTACAGTTAAAACTTATTTGTTTAATTAGTAATTTAATAAGTGCATTTGTTGAGGTTTAGGTAACATTATTACATTGCATGTAGCTAATTTCATAATGTTTTGTTGTGTGCTGGAGGGTTAACGAAGGATTGAGAGCTGAGAGGAGGGAAGCGCTGCAAGCAGTTTGTTTTCTGGAGGTTATCTAGGATTTAATTGCTCTTGTAAAGGAAAATGCAAAAAACTGTTTTTATTTTGTATTTTTTACATCGGAGCGCTGTGGAAGTTTTTTTTTTTTCTCTTCAAACACACGAGTAAAATTAGCGAAATTAACCTTGTGGCAACGCACCCTAATAGGAATATAAAGGAATCTTCAACTTTAAATGTTTGATTGAATTTGTTTGATAAAAGTTGGTAAAAATCAGAGTTTCGCTACCATTTTAATGCTTCTCCATCTTTGAGTTCTGTCGATAAAACGGTCGATTTCAGCCCATTTCTACAACACAGACGTCATCCGTTCACTTTTTGACTTCTGAAGCCGCCTGTGAAGAACACGGTGATCCATGACCTGCCTTTAGGCACAATTTCCTGCAGAAAAAAGAATCCCCTAATTTCTTCTAAAGCTGCCATTAGCCACCATAAGCATGACCGGCCTGTTACCTTTAGTTTGGGCTCCTTTAAACCGCTGTCTATTAGGTGGCTCACTTCAAATCCCTGCTGCCTGGCTTTAATAAGAGCATATTTTTGCTCCTATAATTTGACCTTGTTATCCAATATCCTGTGTGTTTTGAACGCGGAGCGACTGGACCGGAGGCTCTGCACCAGCCAGTGACCGGTCCAGGCTCGGAGAGCTGCGGTGGCTGCTAACAGCAGTTAGCGCCACGCTACGAAAATGAAAATAATTAAAGCACGAGAATAAGGCCATGATATCACAACTTTATTTTCATAAAATTAGGACTTTATTCTCATATTAGTCTAACTTCTTGTAATATTTTGACTTTATTTTTGTAAAGCTAACTTGATTCTTGTAATTTTATGACGTTGTTGAAATATTGTGACTTTATTCTCATTATTACAGCTAGTCTTGTATTATTTTGACTTTTCTTGTAGTATCATAACTTTATTGCCATATTATTACAACTTCTTGTATTTTAACTTTATTCTTGCATTTTTATGACAATGTTTTAATATTCTCATAATGCTATAACTTTATTCTCATATTATGACTTTATTCCTGTAATTTTTTAACATGTTTTCTTAGTATCTCATAATACTCCATCATACATACGACTCACATACTGAGCCAACGATTCGTTTTCATTTCAATCTGCTCGGCCCACAGCCTTCGGACAGCTCAGTCATTTCCTCCACATAACATCTTATTTTGCTCATTTAATTTCGGAGTGGAAATGTTTTTGCACCTTACATTATCTCATTGTTACCCAGAGTTATAGAATCTCTTTTGTAGCTGACGGAGACATAATTACTGCAGCTGGTTTGAGCAAATTGATTTGTGCCAATTTTACAAACTGCATTTCATTTTAGCTACATCTCCGAGCCTCCTGGCTGCAAAAGGTAATTTTTAAGAAAACGCATTGACGGGGATGCAGTTTTACCCTCGGAAACTCTGAAAAATGTGCTGCTGTAAAAAAAAAACATTAAAAAAATGATCCAAAGGGAAGTTATCAAGAGGAAGCGGTGATGGAGGGAAGAGGCGTCTAATATTCCCCGCATCGCGGTCGAGTTACCGTCTCGCTTACTGTACTTCCCCTCGCTGGAAAACCTCTACCTTCATATCTGACCCGCCTCGCCACTCGTCCGGGAGACTTTAAAAGTCGGAAACAAAGCGCGGTCCGAGGACACGGAGGGCAATCTTGAAACGGAAAACTAAAATGGGGAAAGCCTCTGGAGCTGAAATGTTATTTGGACGATAGCCCGCATAAGAAAGGCGCTGTGTTTGGTTTCTCATTGAGAGTCACCAGCAGGGGCTCATTGTGATAAGAAAATAAGTCTACTGTTACCTGATCTGGTATAATGTGGACCAATTACCACTCCATTGCACTTCATTACAGGGCCGTAATAGGGCCGGGGGTCAGTGCTCGAGATGGAGTGGCACAGGAAAATTGAGTCGTCATTGATAATATGATAAAAACTGACAGTGAGAGGCCCCTCCAACAAATTATTGAAATTTACAGTTGATAGGGAAACACTATAACCTCATTTGGCAAGCAGCTGGCAAGTGCTTGTACAAAGCAGCTCCCTGCAGCACAATGAGAGGCTTATGGAGAGAAAGAAATCCAAAACTATCAGAGGATGGTTTCAGACCCGTCGGGTTTGGGTCTGAGTGGGAGGGAACACGTCTGCAGCTTTCAGATGGATCCAACGATCTCCTCCAGCCCACACCACTTTCTCGGCCCCTCCGCCTTCGTCTAACAAAACTGCTATCAAATGTTTGTGCAGCACCAATTTTTATTTTTAAGAGATTAATAAATGTGTCCAGAGGTCAGGAAAGGTCAATCAAAATCTCCTCTTCCTTCAATAACAGAATTGGCATCAAATGTTTGTGCTACATTTGTGCAGCAGAAATTTTTGTTTGTGCTGCTATAATTTTAAAGATGGGTCGAGAGGTCAGGAAAGGTCAACCGTCTCCCCACCTTCTTCAAATCAGACAAAACTGGTGTCAATCAACGTAGCTACATTTGTGCAGCAAAATCTTTTGTTTGTTCTGCTTTTGCTTTAAAGATATTAATGACAGTTTAAAGGTCAAAAGGTCAACCATTCGTCTCCCCACTTTACACATAATCAAACAAAGTTGGTGTCAAATATTTGTGCTACATTTATGCTGCAGAAATTTTAGTTTGTGCCACTATCATTTTAAAGATATCAATATATCCAGAGGTCATGAAAGGTCAACCATCTCTGGTATCAGTCCACCCTGCTGCGTTTGTGCTGGTCACTGCAGCAAAAAACAAAGCTGTACTGCTTTTTTGCTTGAAAATATTAATGAAAGTTTAAAGGTCAGAAGGTCAACCAGCCTCACATTACTTGAATAAAACAAAATTGCTGTTAAACGTTTGTGCAGCAACAATTTTTGTTTGTGCTGCTATCATTTTAACGATATTAATAAATGTGTCCAGGGGTCATGAAAGGTCAACCAAATTCCCCATTTTCTTCAAATCAGACAAAGCCGTTGTCAATCAACTCGGCTAAGTTTGCGCAGACAAATGTTTAGTTTGTGCTGCTTTTTAACGAAGATACTAATGAAACTTTACAGGTCAACCATCCCCCGACCTTCTTCAAGTCTCACAAAATTGGTGTCAAACGTTTGTGTTACGTTTTTGCAGCAAAAGTATTTTTGTGCTGCTTTTGCTAATAGACTGGAACAGTCGTTCATCAAGGCTCAGTGATGAGCCATAATGTCGCAGCAAAAGTATAAACATATCTCTACCTTCTCCAAACAGCCAATCAGAGCCAGGAGGTGGGTCTTAGCGTTGCCAATCACAACCTTGCTCTAAACTACAACTAACGTAGGCAGTTGTGAATGCTAAAGTCTGTTAGCATAGCCTTTGATAAATGGTTTTGCTGTAACTGTAAGTTGTTTATCAGCTATCAGCACACTTAGCAGCGACTAAATGATGTTGATTGACAGCGTTAAGACCCTCCTCCATGCTCTGATTGGTTGCTTTTGGTCGGAAGCGGTGCATTTCTTCAGACAATAATAAGGACGAGGTGGAGGATATCGGGCTTTTCACAGATATTCTGTCAGTTATGATGTCACAGATATGATGTCAGTTTTAACAAATATGTAAAAAACATTCTTTATAAAAGTTTGTGCTGTCTTTGGCAAACATTAAACTGGTTTGATGTTCTGAAAATGTGACAAACGTGCAAAAAATTAGAAATCAAGAATGGGGCAAAAACTTTTTCACACCACTGTATGTAGAATAATCTGTCAGACCCAACAGAACCAAATAACTGCACAAAAATATACAAATCCTTAAATACTTATTTGCTTTAAAAACAATGTATGATCGTGTTATGCTTCATACTTTCAGTATTTTTAGGTGTTTTGGCTGATAAAAAAGCCTGAGGGAATATTCGACAATTTAACATGTTTCTCAGATTGTTAAAGGAGAACAATTTAGATTTTTTTTAAATTAGAAATAAACTATCGGTTTCAATGACAGCAACAAATTTGTCAGTGGCTGTAAATGTAGGTGTGCTGACCAAAACAACTCTTTTAAAAAAAAAAAAAACAAGTCTGGATGCTGAAAAGAGAAGCTAAGAAAATAAAACAAATCAGTATTTGGGTTTTGTGTTCTGGTGGAAAACATATGGGAAGTGTTTGTTTGCCTACGTTTAAGCCGCCTCCATTTGAGGTCCCCGAATAAATAAATCAAATAAACCAATGTCGGACATACATTTTCAATCCATCAGGATAATCAGATTCTGTTTACCCCAACAGGAACTATTCTAAAATGTTATTAAAAACTTAAATGGAGTTTAGGCGTGGAATAACTAGGTGCAGGAAATGATGAGCAAACAGCAGGATAAGATTCCAATTACCATTAAACAAGCATTGCTTTGACTAGTAAAGAGGGAAACAGCTTTGATATTTCCCACATACGGCTCGACGTAGGACAGGAAACCAAATACAATTTATAGACTTTTATAACAGAAGTAGGGAAAGCTTTGTCTTAATTTATTACCAGATCTGTTTTAAACCTTCATATTTGATTATTTACAAAATCAACATCCTCCTGAAGTCATTACCTTTGACTATAATTTGTTGAACACCACTCAGGTTTTATCCTGCACATCTAAATAGGCAACGTAGGGAACGCACGCTTCGCTGATCAAACTGTTGTGGCGCAATTTATCGAGCGGCCATCATTAACGACGGTTTAAAGATGGCGGCGCCTTCATCTGCAGGCGCCACTTCAGCACGATAAGACAGTCAATTTGGACTGCAGTAATCACCCGGCCAGCAGATAACTGTGACTTTATTTATTTATAATGAGCCCCGTGCGTGTCTAGTGGGAGATAATAGTTTCATTTTTGCAGAGAAAGTTTGCCGGCCGCCCTCATTGTGGAGTAAATGTGACAGATTGCTGCTTCATTTGAATTCATCAGGCTGACAGAGACGAACACGCAATGAATAATAGCAAAACTGACGCCTGGTGAATGACGTTGCCTCTTTATGAGTCTCCTGATGAGCTTCAGATCAAATCTAAAGAGCAGCACTGATTACATGCTCTCTGTACAGGCCGTTTTTAAAGTTTGTTTGTTGTTAGGAGGCCCTAATGAACCTAAAGTTTGATGTTAATTAAAAACTTGGAAATTTCTGAGCTCCAAAAGTTGAAATTTCGGGGAAGAAAAAGTTCAGACATATTGTGATTAATCTCAGAATTTTTTTGAGAAAAAATTTCCAGATTAATTTCAGATAAAAAAAATAAAATAAAATTTCTGAGCTCCAAAACTCTAAAATTTGCCAGAAAATAACTTTTGAGATGAATCTCAGATATACATAAACATTTCTAAGTTTGATAAGTTGAAAATTTGCAGAAAAAGATCTCAGAAATTTTCTGGAAAAAAATGTGGAAATCTTTAAAATCTGAACGTAAAAAAATCCTCTAGAAAAAAAAAGTAATTTTCTGACCTCGTAAAGTTTAAAATGTTCTGAGTTTCAAAAGTAAAAGATGTTTTAATAATCTGCCGAGTCTTTGGAGGTTGAGTGATTATACGTTGAAAAGTTTATATATTGTATTTTGCACATTTTTAACAGAAATTTTGAACAAGTTTAGGTTTGGAAATGTGTTTCTATCCCTAGACTTTCTGTTTTGTTTAGATGTTTGATTATAAATTACTTTTTAATTCTATTCTTTAAAATAGTACAATTTACACAAAGATTTCAACTAAAATGTTTAATCAGATGATCAGCTACAATCATTTTATTAAGTACTTTTTTACTCATATTGTTTGAACAATTACTATTTTATTAATGTATCAAAGTAAAATTACTTTTAATTACTTCACCCGACTCTGCAGTAACGTGACAAAAATATGAAACTTTTGTTTCTACTGTGACTGAGCGAGTCGGGTCAATGAGACTACAGTTGAAACGATTAATCAGATTGATCGCGATTAATCGATTTTGATTAATCATTAACTGGACTATATAGACTCAAAGAATCTGTCATTTGCTGAAAGAATACACTCAGAGCAATAATTAAGCCAAAATATTATTATAAGCATGTTACATTTAAGATGTAAATATTTTCTATTCATTTTTAGCTTCGCCTGGTTCAAATTATAAGAAATTTTCATGTTAATCCCCTTTTTCTATACAATTATTAATAGTTTAATAGAAATGGTAATGAACAGATCAGCCCTACACTGTATTAACGTTAAAGGATTTAACTTTTCATGATATAAATTTTGTTTTTAGCTGCAAATGGTTCCTTTGCTACAATTGATGAAGGGTTCATTAAAGAATTGCTGCTGTTGCATTTTAGGGAATAAAATGTTTATTTTCTTATTTAAAAGTGAATTATTTGGGAGGGTATGTTTTGTATATTTTAATGTATTTCTAATGTTGTATAAAAAGGACTTACTGGTAAAATTAAATTATAGAAAATGGAAATGTTTTCATACGATTAATCGATTAATCATCAGAAAATTGATTAAGAGACAAAAGTCATTGTGAAACTGATTGCATAATGACTAGAGATAAGTGAGGTATGTTCTGCATGTTCTTTTAAATCTGATTTGTTGCTATAGAAACAAAGAAAAACAGCAAAAGTTCAGCAAACAGAAAATGCCTGCAGTTCCTCAGTCAGACACAAGAGGGCAGAGTTCTCCTACAAATCTCTGCTCTGCTCGCCGTTTTCACGGCGGCCGCCTGGAAGATGCCCGCTGAAATAAGTTTGCCTAAAACATCATTACAAATCCAATTAATACTGTCATTAGACTAGATGAAAGGCGAGACAACATTGTGTGGAAGGAAAATCTTTTAAATTCCTGAAAGCTCGGTTGGAACAAGGTTGCAGTGTAATTTGTGACTGATGGTAAGGAGATGCTATCATGAAAGGTAGTGCTGTGGGCTGTTTCCACTTACCACTGTTTAATAGGCTGAGGTCAAATAAATTACTTTATCTTTCCTTTTTATACTTTTACATATTTAGAATCGATATATTTCTGTAAATTAGGTGAAAACAAACCAGGAGATTTTTAGTATATTTGACCAGATTTATGTCTAAAAACAGGAAGAGTGGTCTCAACCTCAACAAATATTAAAAACTACATTTTATTTTGTTTAAAATGATGATTTTTTTTATTTATTAAAATGACAAACTTTTGATGTTTCTAAGTTCCTAAAACACAGACATTCGTTTCATGGGATTTTTTGCCTTATGCTGTGTTTTTATTTTCCTTTATGTTGAAATTACTGTTAGTTGCTGTTTTTGTGTTCAGCACAAAACTGTAAATTGATTCGATTTGAAAAAAAAAGAGAGAATCAGATTTAAACACATAATGGATTCAAGTGTGAGAATAAATAAAAAAAATATTAATAAAATGCCAATTCTTGTGCAAAAATCTATAATTTTATAACATCAAGAATCCCTGGTAGCATTTTTTACACATGTAGTTGAAATGTAATAAAAATACATTGTGTTTTTTATTATTCAGTCAGATTAAAGGGATTAATTTTATAATTTATTACTTTTCCTATTAAAAGTGACAGTTTTGCTGTTTCGCTTCTATTGAATTTAAAACATAAGAACTGATTTATTTTCTTCTGCTCAGCCTGATTTACTTGTGATAATGATCCCAGGTGTGCAGGAGGATTTAATTAAATGATTTAAAATAAAATGATACATATTATGACACAATTAGGACAAACAAAGAGAAAAATCTCTTCCGCTTCGTATCATGTGATAAACAAAACATTGTGCAACTTTAGCAACTTCTTGTTTCAATTTTCCATCCGGAAAGTCGAGATCTCTTAACTTTCAGCAAATGGCGCGAGCCGAGAGCAGACGAAGCCTGCCGACCAGACAGACGGGCGTTCCACTCCCCGGCTTTTAACAACCATAGTAATACATCAGTCAAAAGCAATAATTTTACCATTAATGAAATTCCAATTTGCCTTCAGTGCATTTCACGTTGACATTTTCCACATTGCAACAGTGCTTTGATAAAGTTTTTAAAATGCAAAAACGCATCTAAGAGGCTAAAGACCAGCCCAAGTGTCAGCGTGCCTGGCAGAGGACTATGGTACTTAATTTTTATCTCCAAGCGCCCGAGGCGTTGGAAGCCTGAATGTTAACATTGGCTCCATTTTCATTATCATCACATGATTATGGATTTTACTGCATTTAGCTGATAATACAACTAGCAGCTCACCTTAAAAGAAGTTGCTGGAAGGTTTCATTTCGGCCCAAATGAAATTTTCATTTGACAAACAAGTATAATTAGGCTGCACTTCTTGTTCGGTGTCAGTCTGTTTTCTGATTGAACTCCGACCAATTTGCAGCCACTAAATGAGTTTGAATAATTTCCATCCTGAATGTCTCGGGGACATTAGCTTTAGGAGTGCTAAGTGGCAGCATGCTTTTTGAAGTTGCTGATTATTTGATGCCACCCCTGTCTACCTTTACGTTTTTGAGCTTACTTCAAAGTTAACAAGAGGAAGACGGAGGGGATGGGGGGTAAAAATTGCTCTACCTCCGAGTACAATGAGAATTTGAAAGTGTTTTTGGCCAGGTCTGGAAGGCAAAGTGAAAATGACTTTAATAAGTGTGTAATGCACTTCGTTAGCTTCAATGCGCTTTGCTTCTCCACTTTATTTCTTTCATGTGGCCACGTTTATGGAACCGAATGAGCAGATTTGTTTCTGTTGAAACTGTGCAGCTAAAAACTAATACCGCCGTATCGCTTTCATTAAACCTGCTAATTGCAAATTAATAAATTACAAATTATGACAAATGCAGCAGTTTGCACTCATAAAACCTTTCAGTGTTTGGCATTAGAGTCCGACTGGAATGGATTAGAAATGTTTGTTTAGGACAAAACGGCCATCGCAGCGACACTTTGCACATCAGAAAACCTTCATAAGTTCATCAAAACTGTTCTTGTTAAAATCTTTAGATCCTTTAGTGAGTGAACAACTGAAGGAATATCTGACTAGAAAATTATCCTGATGTATAAAACAGCTGAAAGTAACTCTTCCAGTATCCAAAGGCGTTCCCCAGGGATCAGTTCTGGGACTGCTATTATTCACTGTAAAAACCAAAACCTGCCTCGAAAGAAAACACAAATTTTCTTTCCTTTTCTTTTTTTTTTTTGGATTTAATGATTTAAAGTTCTCTGTTGTGAGGCACTAACATGAGATAGATCAATGCTGACACCTTAAGAACACAATTTAAACTGTAGGTGAAAGAGAAACTAAACCCCAAATTAACTTTATTTGAAGATAAATTGTTTAAATTGATTCTTAAGGACTCTATCTTTATGTTTCTGAGCAAAGCTCAGTGCTGCCCTCTTTTGGTTTGATTACTGCAGTTTAATTTTCCTGTTGTTTACAGCAGAACTGTTTGGTTGTCTATATCTCATTGGTTCGGTTTCTGCAGAGCAATTGGTGATTTAAGAATTGTCGCCATAAATGTCTCCAGGAAAAATTGTTTCCAGTCGCTTTTCTTTTTCCACAAAATAGTCACTAGAGGGTCTGAAAGTCCATAAATGTATAAAAAAGTTGGCAAGAGTGCTTCGTCTCTTTGCTTAACCTTCTCCACTCATCCCAACTTTAGGCCACGCCCCTCAGCGCCTCCTGGCTCCGCCCACTTTGGTGGAACTTTCCAGAATTTGTCTGGGGGCGGAGTTATTATTTCAGTTACACTTTAAACTTGTAAAACACATAAACTTAAAAAAAAAACCAAAACATTAAAACAATGGAGATAAATTGAGAGCATTTAACCTGAGGGAGCTGTCAGTTTTTACAGTGTAGCCATTAGAAACTTGTTTTCAAAAACATAAATTAAACTAAATGTACGTTTTTGAAGCTTCTATCCGGTTTTGGTGATTTATGGATTGGTTTTTTTTTTCTCTATCTGATCCTAGATCAAGCTGTTGACATTTTTAAATGTTTATACAGAATTTTAGAAAATATAATTTAAATTCAGAATTAGCTTGTCTCACCAAATTTAAAATACTTAAAGATGTAGATGTTTTTAATTTTATTAAACTCTTTAATTACCCCAACCTTTGTGCTTGTTGTGCTTTAGTGCACTCTTCTGAATAAGATCTTAAAGTCTTTCCTGACTAAATGAAGAGTTAATAATAAAATAAACTACTTTGTCAACAAATAAAAGTCACAAAAGAAGAAGACGAGAAAGATTGAAGCGCTGCGGCTGGCAGAGAGGCGAAGGGTTATTTGTACGTTCCTCCTAATGGATTTAGAAGATGGCCTAAAATCTCAGTAACAGCTATTTCAGTAGGAGTAATCCATCATCCTCAGAATAAATAAACATCAATGCAGAGCAAAACTGAATGAGAGAAATGGAGTGAGGGCAAAAAGACAGAGAGGATCACAAATAAAGCTCAGTGTGGGATTGATGAGAGGGAATGGGGATTTGGACAATGTGATTAAGTAATGGCTTCAAAATATGGAAAGTAAGGGTAAAAAGAGGAATAATTTAGTGGGTATAAAAAGTGCTGGGTGTCAGTGACGGGTGGAATTACATTTCATTATCATAAACGGAGAAAACGGCTGCAGCCTAAATAAAATTATAATATATTTTACTTCTCCTGTCGTAGAACAGAGCAGTGTGACAATAACACTCGTTTAATCACATTTAAATGTGTTCAAAAGGAGCAACACGTTTTATTTCACATCCTGCTCAGCATGAGGGGTTGATGCAAAGCCAAATATCAACATTTTGTTCTTCCTCAGTTTACAAATCGCCTCATTCGGCTGGATCCTCATATTTTTACGATTCTAACTTCATCTGAATCTGTTTGAGTGGCTTTTATTAAAGCTAATGGGATTGATATGGATAAATTGTACTCATATTCCTATAAAATTAGATATAAGTGTGATTGCTTTGTCCACATATCACATGTTGTAAATTTGTGCACTGTAGAAAATGATTAGATTAATTAGATTTAATAAAATTAACTGTTTAATTACATCCCTAAAACTTTACAGGACCTAAGACAACTGTATTTGTAGCGCACCATTCATAAACAGAAATCCAGCTGATTTTTCCAACTGGGAAGGTGGAATTTCCCAGTTTGGACAACAACTGAAACGCAGCATCAGCGTTTCAGCAGTTTTGCAGTTTTCTGTAAGTTTGTTCCAGATTAGAGGAGCTGGAAGCTAACGGATTAATTTTTCCAGGCAGACCTGAGAAGACGCTGTTTTCAGTGCGACTACAGATAAACGTGTGGATGAGTTTAGACCTTTAATCCAGGGAATGTTCTTCAGGTGACAGAAGGCCGACTTTGTAACCGTTTTTATGTGATTCTGAAGGTTCAGGTCCAAACATACCCTCAGATTTCAGTTCTGATCACGAGTTTGCAGCTGTAATAACTCTTAGTTTAACTACATACACTATATCCAAATAATTCAGAGTAATCAATCAAACTAGCGGCCATTTTTTTGAGTGTGGGAGGAATATGCAAACTCAATAAACAGCCAAGGCCCGGATTTGAACATATTATTAATAAAAAATAAATGATTGTTACGGTAAACCTGAACAACGATCTTTGTTGGGATGGGATTTGTTTTCACGGTGATTATCTGTATTCAAATTAAAAGTTTTCTGAACGTTTCCGGTTGGAAGTGTCGCTGTATTTTAAGCTAATAAACCGCCTCATTGTGATCTGCCAGGTGCAGAAACGTGTCTGAGACGGTGGCTCGGCTTCAGAGCTCCTACCTGTGATGTGTCACTCTGTCAGGATGTTTTAGTTCTAGCTAAATGATGAACCTGGTGCTGCACAGAGCCGTAATCTACGCCGAGTCTGGTTGAGCTTTTCAACACAGCAGCATCTGAAAACCAGGCGGAGGAACGTGGCAGCAACGTCCTCCTCTGAAACTTTCTGTAATCATAATGTCAACACTTCCTGTCACACTGCAAACACACAAAACACAAAGTGCTTTTGGTCTAATTTCCAGTACAAATATCTTAGTACGTTTGAAATAAGACAAACAAATTAAAAAGTAACTTTTCAGCAACATATAGAGGTTTCTTTTAGGTAAATAATTCCTTAATATTCCTGTTTTATTGGCAGATTGTTTCACTTGTAACAAGTCATTTTTTCCATAAGTTAACTTATCTGCCAATGAAACAAATACTTTTTAATAAATATTAAGTAAATATAACTTTTCTAATTCTTGCTGAAAAGTTACTTTTTATTTAGTTTGTCTTATTTTTAATCTGATTTTTTTTTTATTTCAGTCCCCAATAACTTCAAAACATGACAATCTGAGTCAAAGTTGTAGAATATTTCACTGTAAATCATCCATTTTGTTGCTAAACGTTTAAATGTGCTTTAAATTGACGCAGCTCTGTTGGTTTTACTGGATCTTGGTGCCACACACAGTTTGTGTTTCTAGTACAAATGTAGTAAGAAAACACATTGCAGTTCTTTCCAAACTTTACTTGGATTAATTTAATTTGATTACTTGTGACCAATTAACACAGTATCTTTAAGTTGAATCACCTGTTCTTTTTTTCAGTGTATTTGAAGGTTTTTTCCACATCTATACCAAACATCCGACTGTATTTGCTTTTGTTCACAAACTGTACCAACAAAAAGTTCTAGAAGTCATTAGATCTGATTGGTTTTCCCCTGTTGATGAGGATTTTTAAAGACTTGAATCTCTCAGAAACGAACGGCAGCAAAGCCAAAATCAGATTTTGATATCTGCAGTCCAGTTTGTCTCCGATCTCCAGGGGAAAAGCAGCTTATTGGCATCAAGCGAACGTGTGAATCCAGCAGAGCTAAATAACTGAATACTGAGAAAATCAGTTTAACTATCCCTCCGTCTTTAATAGTACCGATCTGTTGTTACTGTTTGTGCCAGTTTACTAAGTAAAACTGATCCTGGCTGCTTTAAATGAAATAAAGTCTGCAGCTAACAGGAAGTAACACCTGACCTCCCTCTAAAAGGCTACTGTACCAGAAGCTGAGAGCTCATTTCAGCTCAGTTGGACTTCAGACTGTATAAAAGTATCATTTTTATATTGGTTTTGTTTTTTATTTACTTCCAAATAAAACCAGATTCATGATCAATCATTTTCGCCATGACGTAGTGCCCATTTTTCGCATTTGCTGCTCATTCATCAAATGTTTTGTGACCAGGTAGTGCTTGAATGCAATATGACACCCATTTTTCCAATTTCCTCAAATGCACCACGTGGGTTTGGAGGCAGGAAGAGAACAGAGCGTAGTGACATTTGGATTTTATTAGAAATGTTTTCGGCGAGTTTTTTGGACTATTAATGTGTCCAAAGAGTTTGTGAGTTTGTGTGCAGACATTCGACCTTAAAGGTCATGACCTGATCTGAGGTCAGGTTGCCTTAGATTTGCATAAAAGACAGAAATCGTCATGAAATGTGATTTTATGGTTGGACCAAAACTCAGACTAGAATTGTGAATAAACATTCAGTCTGGGCGATAAATCGGTTTTATCGGTTTATCGAATCTTTGGTTTGAAAATTTAATTTTTGAAAAATCTGGATTCTTTTGAAAATTTCACATCAGTTCAAAAGGCTAATAAATAGATGCATAAACACAAAAACAAAGGACATTATATCTATAATTTAGTATGTTTTAGTTTTACATGGTTCCAGTTAGTTTATAGTTTCCCCTGTTAATTACTGTTATTTGTTCAGTTAACAAAAATGTTTTCTCCATTTTTTTTGTTAATTTGTTAGTTTCATCAGTTCAAAGTTTTTTACATCATAAAAACATAAAAATTGTCACAAACTCATCATAGAGTCAACAGTTAGTGAAAACCAATAACAGACATTACAGTTTGTCAAGAGCCGCCATCAAAATCATTGATACGCATCAGACATGCTGGTCAATGTTCCTCTTATTATGATTCAACATAGGAATGCACAGATTTACTTTTTTCATTTCCGATACCGATATCTGAGGTTTAGCATTGGCTGATATCGATCCGATACAGAAAAACATCTGAATTAATTTAAAACGTTTCAGTTTTTAAGCAGACATAAATGTATTGAATTACAAATTTATTGTAACTCTGCATCAGTACAACAACTTTAATTACACCAACAGCTTCACAAAGTTTAGTCAAACATGTAAAAACAACTGATATGAAAATTTGGGCCGATATCCGATATAAATAACTGTTATGACTGATAACCGATATTTACCAGTATTACATTTCAGTACATTTTCAACAACTTTGGAGAAAAAAACACAGAAGCAAATAAAAAATAAATATCAGTTATTCGCATTGGACTGATACAGATATGTAAAAAAAAAATAAATCACTATCAGCTGATACCGATGTTGGTGCTGATATTTTCTTAAAAACAACTTTAATGTATTCAATCAGTGTAATTAGGAGAATAAGAGCCAGTGTGAAATAACTAATGAAGGAACAATGAAAAATAAACTGCACAAGGTCACACTGCAAAAACACAAAATCTCAGAGTATTTTTGTCTAATTTCTAGTGCAAATATCTCAGTACAGTTGATAGACAAATTTAAATTACAAGTAACTTTTCAGCAAGATATAGAGTCTTATTTTAAGTAGAATATTCCTTTATATTGTTGAGAAAGTTCTAGTTTTTTTGACAGATTATTTCAGTTGCAACAAGTATTTGTTATAATTTAATTTTCTGACAAAATGGTTTTTCATCAATATTAACAAATTATGTACTTAAAACAAGCCTCTAGTTCTTGCTGAAAAGTTGCTTGTCAATTAG
Source organism: Brachyrhaphis roseni (assembly GCA_903066815.1). Lineage (NCBI taxonomy): Eukaryota > Metazoa > Chordata > Actinopteri > Cyprinodontiformes > Poeciliidae > Brachyrhaphis > Brachyrhaphis roseni. The sequence goes on from CAEFZY010006489.1 coordinate 19,390, forward strand.
TTTGTCTTATTTCAAGTGTATTAAGACATTTTCTCTAAAATTTAAATTAAAAATACTTAATAAGATTTTCTGTTTTTGCAGTGTCCATTGGGTTGAATTAAAAAACATCTGATCTGATTTGTGTTGCTCAGAATGTCATGAAAAAAAATCAGACACAAGTCACATTAAAAAGCTGATTTGGGTCACTTTGAGGTAGATTTGATTTTATAGATCGGGAACATCGCCACCAATACATAATCTAGACCGAGATTATGATGATATTAGATCGGTTCATCTCCAGGGCAGAAGCATCTGTAGTTCTAATTGTCTGGATGCGGTTGAAGCCAGGTGAGTGGCAGGTGCCGCCCGCCGCCGCCGGCCCTCAGCAGGCAGCGTTTGTTGATATAAGCGTGTTTTCCTCTTTGAGCGCCTGATCTGCAGAGCTGCACATAAAGGCCCTCGTTCAGCAGTGTACACACCGCACTTCGGGAGGAGTGCGTTTAAACACCTCCTGCAACATTAAACAGTGTGGAGGGTAGCTGGGAGCCATCATGGAGGACGGCGGCGGTGGGGGGCGGCGCTCAAACAAATGCTGGAGAGTGGCAAGTTTGCATTCGCCCATACCAACAAGCTCCTATCTCATTAACAAACCGCTGAAATAAAAGAGTGCTTTTTTGGCTCACAGCTATAAAAAAAATTATCATAGTGATGATGTTCCTCAGCCGTCAACAGAGCTGTGATAACGTTGTTTGATGATGACTTTCCCATGAATGTTAAGCAGCCGCCGCAGCAGAGGAAAGGAGCTTATCAGCGCCTAATGCCCATCTCTAATTCCTGCCCTTCTTGAACTAGCCATTTTCTAACAGCGTTAACTGTCAAATTTACATCCCGTCTTAATGCCACTAAAGAGTACGGGGGATGAAGAGTAAATGACAGCAGTGTAATGAGGAAGGGAAGGCATCGCACAGCCGACTTTCTCCCCCCCACCCGTCTCTGCCTCTGAGGGGAAGATGATTTCCACAATATGTGGGCTTCATTCCCTCCTTCTTTCACCAAGGTGTCAGGATGGAGAGCTTATACCTGTGAACTTACTGGATGAGCCTAATTAGCAGAGGAAGAGGACAGAGTTTATTGGGGTATGCCGCAATTACACAGTAAAATAAGGGGTGAATTCACACCAGCCATGTTTGGTCCGCTGTAATCGAACTCCAGTTGGTTTGACTGGAGGTGAGAACGCGCCATCGAACTCTGGTATGCTTAAAACGCCGGTTTTTGTGTTTCAGCGTGTTTTCACATCTGATAGTCCAGTAGATTTGGTTCGATTGGGGACAAAGATAACATTTGTTACAATTTCAGCTGCTGTGGTTCCCCTTTTCGCCTGTGGGGGCGCTGCACCAAGAACCACTGAAGGAAACAGAAAAACCTCTGAAGAAGACACTGAGCTCAACTTCCTCCTTCATGAAAGGTAAACAGAAATGGAGAAGTGACAGATTTTACTGGTTGAAGGATTTATTTTCTGTCTTTGGCAAAAAACCATCAGTCATTTCTACCGCTAGCACTACCGCTAGCACTAGCGCTAGCACTAGCGGTTTTGTTTTGGTTGTATTTAATAAGTGAAACAAACCAAACTATTAATTAGTTTTAGCAATTTTAACAGTTATTTGTCTTTGGTAAAATTCCACAAGCCATTTCTCCCTTTAGTACTAAACTCCCGTGTGTTTTGTTATATTTACCCAGAATGCCCTGGTTTGTAGTCCACTTCCTGCTTTTGGAGCAGTTTCCAGTTCGCTTGGCATTCACATATATGTTCAAACCGCACCAGGGTTCACTTCAACCAAACCCAGACTGAGGTTTGTAGCTGGTCGATTCCCAAGCGAACCAAACTGTCCAAACGGGCTGGAGTTGGATTAAACCGGATTAAACATGGCTGGTGTGAATTCACCATGGAGTTCTCATAAAATTATTACTTCATTCTCCTAATATTGCAACTTTATTCTGGTATTTGCTTTATATTGTATCTATATTCTTGTGATATTTGACTTTATTTTGGTTTTCATAACCTCAACCTAATATTCCTTCATAGAATTGAAAGTCCAAATAAACAGAAGTTGTAAAACATGCTCATCACACAAGATGGCGGCCTTGGGCGTGGTCAAAAAGGACAGTTTCCAAAAATTAAGCCTTCAAAAATCAAACATTTTAGTAATTAATAAAATTGATTAATTGCCCAGCCGTCACAGAGAGCTTCTAATTAGTATTCATCAACCAGTTGATGTATAGATAATTACAATACTTACCAACGTATGAAAAACTACAACTCCTACTATGGCTAATAAAAACTAAACAATATTTAACTAATAATAACTTCAAAAAACTAACTGAATTAGATCAGAACAAAATAAAACTAAACTACCATAAAAAACCCAAAGTTATTACAACCTTGATCACAAACAGCCACAAAGAAATGTTTGGTATTTAGATTCAACATTTCCATTGTTTTCTCAAAACCAAACCTGTTTGTTTACAGTTTCAGTTGCAACTGTTTGGGGTCACTTCATATTTAATGTTCCATGTTTCACTTTCAACTACAAACCGCATGAGAATAAAAAAACAGGAAGTGTTTGGCGTACACTGATGTAATGCAGGAGAAGCCATGAACATGTAGTCCGTTTCATCCGGGGGGTCGGACTCTGGTCGGCCGCAGCGGCGGAGATTAAATCTGGGCTCATCTGATTGGACCGTAGATTCAAACTGGGATCATTTCATGCCGATCTGGTCGCCTCCAGCGAAAGGCGAGACGCTACGATGGTTTGGAAAGGAAACAGACAACAGATAAATGATCAAATTAAGTCAAATCTTACCTTTGAGAAGAAATATTTAAACTTAAATGTTTCGTTTTATTGGGTTAAAGATCCTGCAGCTTCACCAAATATGGTGAACTGACTGTAAATTAAGCTACATTAAGTATACTGGATATTTATAACTATTATTTACACTTTAGACATTTATTGTTTGGAAAAGAGCTACAGTGATAAATCTAGTGTATAATACAGGATAATTTATGGTATGATAGGTTGTATCACTGATGTCAATATATGAAATATTATCCCTGAAACTCTGCTGCTGCTCCCCATTTCAGTTGAAACAAGCTAATAAAATCTGTTTTTATTTTAATTTTATGCATTCAGACACTAAAAACAACATCTTAGCAAACAGATGTTTTATAGTGCGATCAGTTTAATGAGATAAAAGCCGTGTGAAATTTAAACTTCTGCTACCTGAACCACATTTTCAGGGTTTCTCCTGGAGCTGTCGATTGGTATCGATCCGATACCAAGAAAATATCACCGATACCGATACTGATAGCGATACTTTTAATATTTAAATTTGTTATATCAACAAACTTCTGACTGTCAGGAGTTTTTGTGAATTATTTTGTTAAAATCTAGAATACAATTTGGATAAAATTGATGTCTACAAAATACCTGTAAGTGCTAGCTTCCTTGTCTGCACTGCAAAAACTCAAATCTTACCAAGTAATTTTGGTCTAGTTTCTAAAATATCTTCATACACTTCAAATGAGACAAAACTAAAGTAACGTTTCAGTGAGATGGGAGCTTGTTTTAAGTCAGTAATTGATGTTCTAGATTATTTCACTTATAATGACATTTTTCCCTTAAGAGGAACTAGAACTTTTTCATCATTCTTGAGGAATTATTTACTTAAAATAAGCTTCTATGTTTTGCTGAAAAGTTACTTGTAGATTAGTTTTAAAGTGTAATAAGATATTTGGAGACTAGAAGTACTTTAGTGTTTTTGCAGTGTGCAGCTCGCAGCTCCGCCTGTGGCCTCAATAGATTTGACACTAGAGTGCTGATGAATCTCATCAGTTTAATGTGTTTATGCTTGCTAATCCTTAGAAGCTTATTGCTGTTCAATGGAGTGCTAAAAAGTTACCTAATTTCCCCCTGGTCGCCCTGCGCTCCCGCTCTCTGGTTTTGGATGTGGATCTTGTGGAAAACACGCAGGACACGCTGCGTCTCGCTGATTTGTGTTATAGGCCACAGAATGGGCTTTGACGGGACCACAGTACGCGCTGATATTTCTGTTTTTCCACCTTAAATTCGCCCCGTGACTGTCTGATCCCCCTCTTCCCCAGTAAGTGCTTCAGTCTTATCTGCGGCGCCCCCACCTCGCCTGTCGCACCCTCTACGGCTGCCTATATGACAGCTAACACCCACTATTAATTAAAATGTCATGCCTCCGAATCAATATTGTAAAACAGTTCAAACACAACTCGTCGCCACTGCTGTGATAAGTGCTTTTGGGTGACAGGTAAGTCCAGAGAAAGAGATGCAAGAGAATGGTGTGACGGATTTATCCAGAGAGAACATGTAACATTAAAATTTATGACCCTCACACACACTCACCCACACACACACCTCCCGGTTCACCATGTGTTCCTTCACTGCTCACAATTGAAAATTATCCACACTGTCATGAAGTGTGCTGCACTAAACTGACAGATCCACAAGTCAGCAGCAACAGGCCAGGAGGCTCGATGCAGAAAGTCTGAGACGCGCTGAAACTGACTAATGCTAGTTTAGGAAGCAGCGGGGGAAACGCAGCGTTTATTACAGAACTACAGACTTTTTTCTTCTACTAACGCATGCGCCCAACTCTGAAGTGGCAAAGACACGATTCTATTAGGATTGGGATCTTACATACGCTTGACGTCACAATGCAACATGTGTATAAACTCACTGTCCGGTTTCACTCGCTGCACTTCCATTCACCTCAAAATTGGGTAAATTGGAATTACAGAAATAAATGTGCTTAATGGAGACGCACCAATTTGTATGTATTTTACAAAACTGCAACAGAAACACATTTTTGGCATCACGAGTCAACAACCGGATGTTACTACTGGTTGAAACGACAAATGAGACGACAGGAAGTGGTAGGAGGATAGTGGCGCGCAGTTCCTCACCAGTCATGAAATCTGTCACTGTGTGTAAAATAAAATTCCTTGTCTAGCTTTCACTTTGGAGAGTGGTCTAAACCCTAAGGAAATCCTAGAGGAGCAACGTCTGCCCAATTGCACAAAGAGTCTAACAAGAAGTAAAGTAGGAGACTCTGATCAGTCCAATCAATGTTCCCTGATTTCAAAACTTTGAAGTGCTGAAGCAAAGTGAAGATTCGTCCTGGTTACCGAACTATGATGGGATATTATGGCCAGTCTAGACAGAAAAAAAGGAGTAAAATTCTGCCAAATAAAATTTGCAAACAATCTCAGAAACATTCTAGAAAAAACATGAATGTTTCTGAGCTAGAAAAGTTTAAATTGCAACAGAAAACTCAAAAATTTGGGGGATAATCTGAGATATATTCAAGAAAAAATGGGAAATTTCTGAGTTTGAAAAGTCAAACATTTGTTCGACGAAATCCAGAAATCTTTAGAATAATCTCAGATATTCTTGAGAAAAAACTTAGAAATTTGAGTTTCAAAAGTCAAAAATTTGCTAGAAAAAAAATCTGAAATTTGTATATTCATTTCTTTCTACTCATTTTTAAGTTTTCAAAAGTTTCCAAAAAAAAATCTACAAAATTTCTGAGTTTTTTGTAGCAAATTCTCTGACTTTTCAAGCGCAGAAGTTTTCATGTTTTCTCCAGAAAATTTCTGAGTTTTTTTCAAAAATATGTTTAACTTTTAAAATTAAGAAACTTTTTTGTAGAAAATTTCAGAATTTTTTTTCTGGCAAACTTTCAACTTTTCATGCTCAAAAATTTCTAGAAGATTTTTGAGATTCATCAAAAAAAAAAAAAATTCTGAGCTTTTTGTAGCAAATCTGAAGTTTTTGACTTTTGTAGAAAATTCCTGTATTTGTGTAGCATATTTTAAACTTTTAAAAGTCAGGCATTTCTAGAAATTTTCTAGATAATTTTTTAGATTAATCTCCACATTTTTCAGTTTTTCCTACCAAATTCACTCCCTGTTTTTTTTTTTTTTTACTCTAAAATGGTTTTATGTGCACAAAATCAACAGTGTGATGATTTTGTGCAAATAATTACTTCTTAAAGTAGGACTTTCCTCCATTAAATAAAAGTGCTGAAGTTAAAAGCTGGACTTTTCTTAAGTTTTCACATGCAGATTATGTTGCTGCAATAAAGGATGAATTTATTTTAAGCTTTACAGTTTTCTACAATATTCCAACTATTTCAGGAGACACAATCCTTCAATTTGAGACTTTGTGGGTTGTGCAGATTCCCACACTGAGAGACAATATTCAGACGCTCACAACATGGATAGAATGTAACAAATTCTGTCAGAGTAAATATGGTTTAATAAATGAATTAGCTTCATAAATAATGGCTGTAATGACATTTTAGGGGACAATAAGCCAAAGCGTTGTCAGGAAATAGTTGATGTATGAGTTTCATGCCTCAGTGGTTCCTCAAAATGAATAGGCTCTGGAAGATAGCAGGGGCCTGCAACCAGCCCATTTCCTCGAATTATCTACTTGTTGTCAATTTGCACAGTGGAATTACACATGCAAATTGAACTGCCTGCACAAACACCACTTGGAGATGATAAAAACAAATTAACAAAGGCTATAGAAGGAGGATTTATTTCACCGGCTAACCCGGGTCAAGCAATACATGTATTTTACGATTGTGTGTACCCAATTTTGGTGTAATTATATCAGCAAATTATTCTTTGTAATCTTATTATTTTCCCCCCCAACCTTCTCCTTACACACATAATTAACTTCCGGCAGAAAAACGGCGGCTTTTAATCTGATCCGAGTTTCGTTTTTGTTGCAGAAACTCAAAGGAAGGTGAGAGGTGAGCAGTTTAGCAACACCGTTTGGTTTAACCACTTGGTTTAAGTGCAGACAAATCCACATAACCGAAGCCACCACATTAAAAAATATATATAAATATATAAAATCACCTCTTAACATCATCCCTCATACTGGCGAGGAAATTAAGAGTCCCCAGACCTCCACGTTTGCTATTAGATATCTCATTTACTTTGTACACACAGCGCTAATCTCCACTAATGAATTCTGCCACACCAAGCCAGATCGAGATGACTTAAAATTATTACCACTTCCACAGATATGCCTTTCCTCATTTGAGGCTCAATTTGGCTGGCTCGCAAAAACAGTCTGTCACAGTAAGATACTAATAATTAGGGTTTTAAGATGATTAGTTTATCTCTGTGCTCTTACAGTCCTGCCTCTTATCCACCGTGGCCAAAAACTTAATAAGAGGCTCTAAGTTTTAAACAGCCAACTCCAAATTACCAAGAAATGACAGAAATAATGAACTGCAGCACATTGCCAGGGAGAGAGAGAGGAAGATGGATGGTGGGGAAGCCGAGACATTAATTCAACTGTGAAATAGAACACAAAGCCTGTTAATCAATAAAAATGATTTAAACCTGGAAATCAAATTTCTTTAGCTTTAGCGTTGACTTTGTGCATTTCGTTTACCTTCAGTCTCTGATGTGTTTTCATGAATGTAATTAAAGTGGCGATAATGCAGAGTGAGTGATACCAGTTAATGGCGGCCTATTTCAGAGGATGAAATGTATTTTACATGTTCAGGATGACATAAGCTTTATCACTCAATTTTAATATACGCAGCAGAAATAAACCGGATAAATCTCTAAGATCAGAGGAAGGTCAAGGACTTTTACATTATTTATTTATATTTAGGCAAAAACTCAACTTGGTATTATAAGACTGAATATTAGAGCTGGGCTAAGAGAAAAAGATTACGAGAAAAAAGTCATAATATTGCAAGAAAAACACCTTTCTAAACTAAAGTCATTCTAGTCATAAAGTTGAAATAATGAGAAGAACATCGTAATAAAGTTGAAATAACTGAAAAAACTCAGAAGATTGTGAGAAAAAAGGAGTAATGACACAAGAATAAAGTCATATTACCAGAATAAAGTTGTAATAATACAAAGAAAAGTCAAAGTAATACAAAAAAATTCATAATATTACCAGAATTGTCTTAATACATGAAAAAACTCATTGACACAAGAATAAAGTTTTAATAATACGAGTCAAAAGTAATAAAACACACAAAAACCCCTCATTACCGGAATAAAGTAGTAATATTATAATAATTCCAACACAAAAGATAGTAAAAACTTAAAATGAGGAATGTTGCACAGCATATAAAGTTATACTTTGGTTTTACAAATAAGAAAATATTTCATCATTTCACATATCAAAGTCAAGTTATGATCAGCAGCAGGACTTTGAAATGATTATTAAACTATTTAATTTCTATTTAAAGAATACTTTTTTTCTAGTAATTTTACAACTTTGTTCTGGTAATATTGTGACTTAATTCTCGTTATTTTGGAGAGAAAAAAGGGAAATAATTACTAATAAATATCTCCTGAAATAGATTTGTTTTTTTAAAAAGTAAGCATATTATTATTCCCATAAACTCAACATTAAGTCAAATAAGCAAAGACAAAACTCACTGATAACAATATTTATATTCAGACACTATTACCGCCTGTCCATCATAAACAGTTTTTAACAATATTTTCTGAGATGAGCTAGTTTGAGCATCAAGCCGGATTAAAAATAAAGCACTACTTTTTCAATTGACCTTTTTATATATAGTCTGAAGTTATGGGTCTTTTACCCTTTATCCTGCATTTATGTGACACAAAATACAGGCTATAATTTATGTATATTACGGTCCCAGCATTAAGATGCAACCAAAAGGGGGCCTAACGTGAATGAATGTGAAAGAGCAATTTAAGGGTAGATGCCAGTGCCAGTGCCAGGGGCTATACAAGATTTGCATGCTAATCATTCTAATAATAATGTCATGCCCAGAGCACTTTAAGCAAATTGCGAACCAGTGGTCATAGAAGGAAGCTTATCTGAGCCAGAACATGACACAAATATAGGTTAACATCTGAATGACTCCTGGTAATTCACGAACCTGTTAGTCGCCTGGCTCACCTCAATTAGAAGTGGCTTTCACTCAAGTTTATTCAAGTTTTTACAACTACTGCCTTAACTCTTAAAAGACGTTTTCAGATTTTTATTTAGAGAGTTCTTATGTTATGGGCTATTATTACTAACAGTTATTATTACTACAGTTTGGGAATTTTTCTCCTCACTAAAACACAAAAGCTAAAAGCTAAAAAAGTGCCACAATAACTCCCAATGTTTCAAAAGCTGCCAACTGTAGGATGGCTACCTGAGCAGATAGCCCGACTAATTACCAGCTAATATCCACTTGGTATTATTCTAAAAAGAACAGGAAAATGAATAATAGTAATATTCCATGCAATATGCACTTAAAAATCACAAGTCAATTTAGCGGGTTGCTAATCGTTATTATTAAATCACAATAAATAAAAATTATTGATAACATTACTCTATAACAATATTTTTGTAATAGTAGAAACAATAAGTTTTATTTTTATATGATTATATGATGTAGAATTTGGATTAGAGCCATCATCTGGTAGTGGAAATACATTTATTTTTACTGACAGGACATGAATGACTTCTAAAAAATAAACACTTTCAGAACCTAGCTAAGTATGCAGCCAGCTATCTATTTAGCACTATTTATAATGGAACAACTGAAAAAATCATAGAATTTTAATGTATTCCACTTTTGAATATCAATAAAAATCTAAACATAATAAAAAGGTCTGAATTTGTATAACAGAAACGTCCAAATATAGTTTCAGTTTCATCCTCGTTCAGTCATTGGTGACTTTCCTCAACGTCATTCGCTATCAGCCAATGAGGGCGTGCACAGCAAAAACGTCACAGTGTTTACCCGGAAACGAGTGCCTGTGTTAACCTGTTATGTAGTTTAAGGATTTCCCGGAGTTTTTCACTGAGTAAAGCTGAATATTTTGGATAATTTTAGTTTAAATGAGTGACTCGATATGTATAGCGGGCTGTTACCCAAAGATTTAACGGAAGACGACCTCAGTCCAGACGAGGAGGAGAAGGATGAACCAGAAAATGATGTCGAGAATCTTTCTGCTGGAAATTTAAGCCATGTTGCTGAAAACACGGGCTTTCCGGATGATGCTGAATCCACTCAGACTGGGAACGATGATTCCAGGACATGCAGCATGCCTGGAATATCCGAGGAAATGTGGCAGGTGGGTCCCTCTGATGAGCTGTTTTTATTAAAGCTGCTGTGAATTAATTTTATTTGTGTGCTGCAGAAATTTCAGGAGCTCCGGAAAAAGAAAGATGAAATTAAGACAACAAAGATCCACGAAAGAAGAAAAAGAAGACGCAAAAAAGGTAAATAAACTCCATGATTACCTCAGCAAATTTAAAAACGACTTTATTAATGACCTTATTTTGTAATTAACAGAAAGAAAATGCGAGGAACCTACAGAGGACAGGTAAAAACCTCTTAAAGAATGTAATGTAGGCTGCAAAGGAGTACTTTTTAATAAATTCAGCTTTAATTGTCAAACATAGAGTGGATATAGAATATTTTATCTCCTTTTTTGTTAAAATGTCAGAGTTTTGTGATATAAAATCATTAGATCTTGACAAAATATTTACTTCATTCTGAAGTTTGAACTGAAACTGAAGTTTGTAAGAGGGAAATACTTAATTGAAGCATCTTTAGCTTCAGTTTCATTGTTTAGCATCATAACTTTTCTTTCACTTAACCTTGCAAAAACTCTCCAAATCTATCAGCTTGTGAGTCTCCTCTTGTCCTAAAGCGTTTTGAGAAAATCCCCACAGAGATTTCGAGGCAGATTTAGTTGTCAGCGCTTGCTGGAACAATCCAAAACCTCCATTTTTCTTTCATTGGTTGATCTGCATGTCTGACTGGAATCAGTTTTCTAGCAGACATATGAAAACTTACTGATATTAACAGCTGTTTATGGTATCACTTTAACTAAAATCCCAGCTAAGTGTTATACAACTACATTCAGTCAGAGGCTTTTTCAGTGAAACAGACTGCTACTGGAGATCCTTCCTGCCCACAATTAATCCTGTCCTAATAAGCAATTAATCAATAACTTCCCTTCTGATGATTAATATTTGTTGATGGTGAATGTTCTCTACACAGATGTCATAAACCATTATATTTATGGTTTCAGTTGTTCGTATTCTTTAATTCCTTTTTTATTTCTTGTTTTGGTTGTTGTTTTATTTTGCTTATTTAAAATGTCTTCCAGTTTCAGGGTTAGGTGTTCTCTACAAAATTAAAGTTTATTAGTTTTTGAACTTATGTTATGTCATTATATTAGTTGAACATGATTTATACATAATAAATAAATAATAGTTACTGGGACAATTTATTGTCCAGTAAAATTTGTTTTTGTGACAGGCCTGGCCACAACAATCAGCATCTACAACAACTTTTTGAAGAAACTTTGATAATATGAGTTGCAACAACATTTAATTTCCTTTTGGTATGAATAAAGTATTATTTTTAATTGAAATGATTTGATCAAAAGTAATCCCACAGCCCAATCCTTCCACCACCAACATCCCCTGTAAGTTTGGTATTGTTTCGGTGATGCTCAGTGTTGTTATTATGCTAAGCTCTGGGATCTACCAGTCCATTTAGATAGAAGATGAGATGGTACCAAAAACAGATCCTTGAGGGACTCCACATGTAATCTTTCTTTGCTCAAATCTATATTTACCAAAGTTTTCTAAGAAAGTAGTGAAATATTCCTTTACCACCCTGCTGAATCTAAATAAGTCCTGAGCATTATCTTGTTTTGTGTTGAATGTCTTGAATGTTATGAAAATGCAGGAAAAAATGAGTCTGGAAAAGTATGAAGTTGGCCTTGACAACATGGCTAAAGAATGTATCATTAGTGTTTCATATCAGTCGATATTGATAATTACTGATTAGTTTTATGTTTCAAACATCTGAAATACTTCCAAACTGGAGGCGTGACCTTTGCTGTTTCCTCCAGTTTTCACTCCACAGCGTTGTTTTTCATTTTTAAGCAGTTTTGTGGCACAGTGGGGAAACTTGAAACTGCTGCTGCGGAAGTTACTCAACGGGTTGTTGCTAGGTAACCAAAGAGTGAGTGAGTTGCTAGGTAACCAAAGAGTGAGTTAGTTGATTCCAACCACTTTGAGGTTCAGCGGTTCTGTTAATATTCTATATATTGAATATTGAATCTATTGATATTGATCACGTTTCTATCTCAATATATATTTTTGATTTGTTGTCAGGCCTTAATATGACATTTTGTATTTATAAAATCTAGCTTGTGATATATTTTTGTGTCCTTGTTGGTAATTCATTTGAGATGCCAGAAGTGCCAAATATGTTTTGTTTTCTGGATTAAGTAACGCTCCAGTAATTCTTTCATGACAAAATGCTGTTCTCATTCACTGCAACCAAACCAGGGAGGTTTATTTTAAATTGTCCAACCTGCAGTTTGGCTTGCAGTGCTGTTTGTCCACATATATTTAAATCTAACTGAATGTTTTGTTGTTGTCAGGGAGCGACAGGACGGCCGGGAGAAGCACTGGAAGGAGCTGACGCAGTATTTCGGTGTGAACGATCGATTTCAACCCCCTGCCTGCTCCAAGCCGCCTCCGAAGGTAACGAAGCCTCCCAACCCGTCCTCTGAGCTTTAATTCTGTCTCTATAGTCGCTGTTAGTAACACCTTTACATCCTTTGTGTCTCTGTGCCGGTGCGTCTTCTGATTGTCTCATGCGATTTGACGTGTGGATCCTTTGTAATGACTCAACCTGACACAGAGAAGAATATTAGGGATTATGTTCTGTGACGTTTAGTGATAAGATTAGCCTTTCTGTTGCGCTGGAGATGAAAGTGAGATTTTTTTCTCTAGAGAAGAAGAAGTCTGAATGTTAGCAGACAAAAGAAGTAGCTGTAACTGATAATAATGTATTCAAACACTGGTTACGTCATCTTTCTAATATTACAACTGTATTCTGGTAATATTGTGAATTTATTCACATATCATTACAACTTTTTTCTCATTATTATGACTTTACTCTCAAATTATAACTTTTTGTTGTATAACTTTACTCTCCTTACATTTTTATTCTTCTATTATGAGTTTATTCTCGTGTCGTTACGTAACATTTTTGTCATATTGCAAATTTATTCTCAAAATATTCTGACTTTTTGTCACACGATTTTATTCTGGTATTTTTATGACTTAATTCTCAAATTGTTTTGACCTTTTTCCTCGTATTATTATGACTTCCCATATTATTTTGACTAACTTTAACTTACTTTAACATTTAACATTACTACTTTTTTCTCGTAATTTAATTAAGTTTTGTTTCTTTGCCTGCCTCTAACACTGACCCAGAGAAATCTAAGTTTTAATGGAAAAAAACAGCACAATATAAAGTATTGAACAAAGTTTAGGAATAAAACAAAAATAATGTTCATATGAATAAAATAAAAATCAACACATCAACATAATACAGCGCTTTACGAAGCATTTTGTGTATAAGCCAGGTCAAAGTGTTGCCTCATTGTGATATGGCAGTTGATTCAGGATTTAGAAAATTATTTACAAGCAAAAATCTGAAAAGTTAACTCACTCTTTGGTTGCCTAGCAACAACCTGCTGGGTAAGAAGCAGTTTCAAATCCCTCCCCCCCAACTTTGGTTACCTAGCAACCACTTGTAGACTAACTGGCACAGCAGCAGTTTAATGTTTCACTATTGTCTTATGACTGCTTAAAAATAAACAACAACGTGAGAGGAAACAGTGAATAAAAGAGAAAACGTCACATAAATATTTTGGAAGTATTTAAAACTAGTTAATGATCGTTGATACCGACTGATGTGAAAAGCTTATATAGGTTTTTCAGATGCATTATCCAGCCCTAGTCTCTCATATAAATAATCAAAATGAAGGAAATCTCAAACAGTTTAACGGTTTACCCCTAATATTTGTTCCACGTTCTGTACAAATGTCACATTCATCCAATAGCTAACACATTTTGAGCACTTAGCTCTAATAATATGAGAATAAAGACATAATAATACATTCATAAAAATACAAGAATAGTCATAATATGAGAAAATTGAAATAACACAAGAATAGTCTTGATGATAATACGAGAATATTAGCTTGAGCTAAATCTGCTGCAAAGCATCTTTTATTCATGTTTTTTGTACATTGTTCCTGTTTTAACTAAACTATTTTTACTCCAAAGTGAAATAGTAGTTAGTAGTTAATGAAATATTACCACTAACTGGTTTTGAGTGTCTTTAATGTGGAAATATTAATATTTCCGACTGCGTTCTGGTGTATTTTATTTACTTTGATGAAGATTTGGGCTCCTGGGGCCTGTCAGCGGCGCTGTGATGGAAATATGTAATTAAAGAATCACATTTATGATTGATAATCTCCTGTAGCATTTCCAAGATTTCCTCACTAATATCCAATCAAAGAGGTTTTCATTTGTGAGGCGAAATCTACATATTTGTAGTAATGGCGATCATATTAAAAACACAGCCTTGGGGGAAATTTTCGAGTTACTTTGATTTTTTTTTTTTCTTCTTCTCTCTCGCTCTCTTTCTGCTCGCATTTCAAATAAAAAAGAAAAAAAAAATCTGAATTTTTATCCGCAGTCCGGCCTGGAAAAGAGCATGGAGGAGGCCGTCGCTGAAGGGGACATTGCAAAGGCGGAGGAGATGAGCGACAGACTCGCCAGTCGAGAGGTACGTTCAGCGGATAGATAAGCCATCTTTGGGCTGCGCCCGCTGTGACAAATCAAGCTAATGGATCCGTGGCCATTTTCTGCTGCAAAGACAGAGAGGAACAAAAACACACGCAGACATCCGCCGCTCAGTCCCGCAGCCCTTTTCCTATTGAGTTAATGGAAAGCCCTCCCCTTAGTTTTGAAGTGCTGCAGTGTCTAAAGGACTTTTGGCTCTGCTTTTTAATGAACGGCTGCATTGCTTTCAAGCCAACTGTTAAATCATTCTGCAGGTAAGAGTTTCATACCTTTGAAGTGTGCGTGTCCCTAAATGCACTGCCTGAAGTTTTACTGAGGCTGGCGTCGGAGATCGAGTGGCTTGGAAGTAATTTAGCATAAAATATAATACACACACCCCCACACATGCATACATATATACACACATGCATGTAATTTTGGTTTAAAAGACACAAAGCTATACAGTGCTGAGCTGCAACAAACTTCAGCTTCTTTGTTTTATGTTTTGTGTCGCTTGCAGCATCAAATGAGCTTCAATCAATAAAAAAACTAAATGTTGGCTCTGGTTTTAGAATTTCAGCTAAATCATTTGAATAATACCCCACATTTTCCCTTCATGAAAATAAAGAATATACTTCATATATTTACCGTGTTTACTGCAAAAATGCAAAATATTTCTAAGTCATTTTTGGTGTAGTTTCTAGAGAAAATATATTGGCACACTTGAAATAAGGCAAACTAACTTAAAGTAACTTTTTAGCAAGATATAGGAGCTTGTTTTAAATAAATATTTTCTTAATATTGATTAAAAAGTTGGCAGATAAATTAACTTATAAGATGATAAAAATGTTTTTTTTGTAAATAAATGTATTTATTGCAATCCACAAAATAAATTCAAATACACTTTACATTAAACTATGAAATATATGGATAAATAACCACTGTAAACATGGCATTATTTATGAAGTATTCAGTCAATTTCTGTTTGACTCATTGCTTAATATGGAGAATTCAACTTACAAGTAAACCATATTTCTATTATTTTTGGGTTTGTCAACTTCAAAGTTTATTGAATTTAGACATAAGCATTACTTAAACAACTAAATGCAACAACTAAGTAGGCAAACATCTTGGAAAAAGTTTCTTTTTTTGTCTTGATAATCATTGAGATGTTTTGTGGGAAACGGGAAAAGACTGACCTAAATTTGGTCAGCGAAGGTTTTCCCCATGGAGGCCATTTTGCCCAATATATCTTTCTTTTTGCTGAATCGTGACCTCTGACCCAACCCAGACCGAGGTTTGTAGGCGGACCAGAGCTTGATTATTATTCACATCTACCCCCATAAAATGGACTTTCCAGTCAAACTGATTAAAGCTGACTAAGCATGGCTGGTGGGTTTTGTTTCTGTAGATCAGGGTATGATGTCTTTAGAGATCTCTTAGCCTACTTTGTGTTGTCAGGCTGGTAATATGCTGGGGCTGTTTTGCTGTTTCAGATCCTGGAAAACTTTCAGTAATTACTTGTAACTCCATTTCTTGGTCTATATTGTGCTAATGTTGAAAAAACACCATTTTAATCTGTGGTGTTTCTATGTAATTAAATGAAAATCACACATGAATAAGCTTGTTCATGTGATAAGTCGTTACATCAAAGTATGTAAACGGTTACATGACAAGCCAGGTTTACCTGGAAGCGGCTGCATATGGGGCGTTTTGGGGAAGTTGTAGTTTTACAGAGGAGCCATGGCTTCAACACATTAGAATGACAAACAGCTTCTAATGAACTGTGATGAGAGAAAAACAACAAACCATCGTCCTCCAACTACTTCCTGTCGTCTTCTTTGTGGTTTCTGCCAGTAGAAACACCCAGTTGTTGATCATGTGAAGTGATAAAAAACGTTTCCAATGCACTTTAGTGAAATACATCTATTTTGATAACAAAAAAAACACCAGGCACAAAAAGTTTTTATCGAAAACGAGTTTTTTCTAAATTGCCATGTTTCCATTAAGCGAATTCATTTTTTATGTTTTCAATTTGCGTCATTTTATGGATAATGGAAACATATTCATCTCTCATTTCTGCCCCAACGTTTACTCCAGTCGTATTAGAGTCAGGCAGTGTGAAGACCGAATAAAGCTTTGAAGAGGCCTAGTCAAAACCTGGACTTAAATCTGATTAAAATTCATGCTTGAAAACAGACTTGTGTGGCAAGTTATCGTTATCAGATATTAAAATTAATTTAATGATCTCAAACATTAACATGTGACGGAAGAAAAAAACTTAGAAGCATTTTAGATGTTTTGGATCCCAGGGGTGCACTTTCTTTTTCCCGTTCTAACCGGACTCAGAGCATTAAGCAGCAGCTCTTCCACCGTTTGGACCGGTGTTACCAACACGGTCCAGTTTTAATGGACATCACTCCGTTCATTCCCCGTTTTTAACCAGCAGCAGATTGCTGGAGTTTAAAGGAAAGCTCTGCTGAGTGGCACCTGCGCTCTTCCCTCCTGAAAGCCTCTTACGGTGCTGCCGGGTTGGTTTTAGCCTGAGCTGAGGTTCTCCGCTCCTCGCCGCCCGGCGCCAGAACCGTGATGGGGCCTGACAGCAGTTTGGCAGCAGACACCCTTTGCTGAGCAGTGATAACTTCATTTCAGGGGAAATTGACTGTATTGGAGTCACCAAAACCAAAAGTGATGCAAAGTTTTGCATGTTTACTTTTACAGTCATTACAGGAAGGTCCAAAGTTCTTGTCACACGGGCCAAAATCGTCGAGTCAAAAGTAATCGCAGGCCAAAAAGTAACATGAATATAAATTTAGAAATAGATAATGATTGAAGATCCAAAAGTTGAAGGGGATTTTTGCAGCGGTATCTTAGGGCTGTTGTAGATAAAATAAATAAAGGCGGTAAATTTCTGGCAGAAATTTTAAGATTGATTTCAGAAATTTATCTAAGAAATTTTCAAATATTTGACTTTTAGAATTTTTTAAAAGTAAAAAATGTTTAACTTTTGAAACTCAACATTTTTCAAGTTATTTTCTAGAAAATTTCTGAGGTTACTCTCAAAAGTTTGGTTTCTTCTCACAAAGTTTTGACTTTTCAAACTCAGAAATGTCCAAGTTTTTTCAAAAAAGTGTCTTAGATTTATCGCAAAATTTCAGAGTTTTAGTCACAAATTTTTCAGAAATTTCAAAGTTAATATCTAGAAATCTTACGAAATTAGTCTCAAAAGTTTTGATTTTCAAATTTCTGACATTTGGAACTCAGAAATTTTCTTGCTTTATGTAGAAAATTTCCTAGATTAATCTCAAAATCTAATTAATTAGATTTTGTATGTTTGCTGTTTTTAAAGAAAAGCGTTTAGTTTTCAGTTCCTTTAGATTGAACAAAATTATTTTCAGTAATAAATTTTAAAGTTAATCAACTTCAATAAAAGAAAAGTCTTTACATTTTATTGGTGTATTGGTAATAATTTTACCCTTCTTAAAAATTAAAAGTCTCCATCTGTGTTTTGGGATTACATTTGGATCATTTTTGAATTTCAGGGCCGCACAAAAGCAGTGGAAGGGCTACAAATGGCCCCCGCGCCGCATTTTGGACACCGCTGATTTATTATGTTCACCGGATCGATAATCTCGAGTTCAGGGTTCAAACTGAGGCCTTCATTTAATCCACAGAGGCTTAGATTACGTTTAATTTACAACGTTGTTCTGTCAGGTTCTTTACTCTGAGAACAAGAAAAGATTTTCTTTAAAATAAAAAAATGTAAAATCTTTCCGACAGCTGTGAAGAAGTAAAGAGGCCCGTTTGTCCCTTTCAGGCATCGCTTTGTAAGGGAAACGCTGGGCGACAATGTTTCAGCGTATTTACATCCTCAATCTAAGGGATTCGCTCTTATCTCCTCAAAGCAAAGGGAGAGCCGGCTGTCAGAATCGCTCGTTTACAGACAGAAAACCGTTTGTTTCTGTTGTTTAGAGCTCCCGCAAATCGAATAATCACTTCCATTTGCTCCACTTTTCTGTTTTTCTATCTGAGCATGAAAATAATTTGATTGGGAGAAAATAAAACCTGTTGTGAACGCTCCAAACTAATTCTGAGATATGTGCTCCTCCGTCTGTCTTTGATGCGTCATTATTGGGATTTGAGGTGTTTTTTTATTGTCATTTCAGCTTTTAAAGCCTCTTTGTTTTTGGATTAATTCCTGCTTGTTAAAAGTGAAAGTATTAACAGCTCCAAAGATGCAACAACCTCCATTCTTAAGGTAAATAAATAATAATGAAAACATTTTAAACAAAGCTTTAGCTAAGCTATTTATGGCGTTTCTTTACAATCTGTAAATCCGTTTTTTCTTTTTCTACTTACTGGTTTTAGAGAAATGCTGCTTTTTTCATTCTAAGCAAAATTTTGCACTTTTATTAAATCAGTTTTAGTAATTTTTGCTGAACTTTTTCAGGTATGAAACGGAGACGTTTAATATCGACTACAAGTCAGTTTTTACTGACTGTTTGAAGGAATCTTTGTTCATTTTGCTAATTTCTTCACTTTTTATTCAACAAAGAATATCAATAAATATAAATAAAACTAAACTCAGTTACTATGTGCAGGTTAGTGATAAAAATAAATTACCTCTAAGTGACAGGTGTCTTAAATAAGCCTGTTCCAAAATGTAAAGACTATTTTATCACAGTTTGTCATTACATTGGTCCCCAAACTATTCGTGGATCTGTAGTCACAGATTTTCCTGAAAGTGAAGATGCAGTGCTACTTGATACGTGATTGGCTGGCGTTGGCAAACCAGCCAATCCAGCAGCTGCATTCCATTTTGCTTGTTGCTGATTGGCTGAATCCCTAACAGCAGAGATAAGACAGACTGTAGCTGTTAGGACTGTTAGCACAGTCCTGTACTGCCTTAGCAGTTAGCGTTAGCATTAGCTAAGGCAGTTTCCTCTGTGTGTATTTATGTATAAATAATAAAACATGCTGTCACTCAGAGCATAGAATTAGACTGAATAGATCCGCCCTTATGGATTGGAAACATCTTCACTGATATTAATATCGGATCGATCCATTTCTAATTAGAACTAGAGATGAACCGATCCGATCCTGACAGTGTTCCTGATCTATAAGGGCAGATCTATTCAGTCTAATTATAAGCATTCTTATTTATTTTACCTTATATTTTGAATCTCTTATTACACTTTCTAGACCGTTGGACTGAAGGTTTGTTTATTTTTACATGTTTTACCAAAATAGTCAAGCTATCATTTTTGTTCCTTTCACACTCTAAAAACACGAAATGTTACCAAGTATTTTTTATCCATTTCCTAGTAAAAATATCTTAGTAAAGTTAAAATAAGACAAAACTAACTAATAAGTAACTTTTAAGCAAGATGTATAGGATCCTGATTTAAAAGTTCTGGTTCCTCTTGGAGATTATAATCTGCCAATAAAACAATAACTTTTTCATCAGTATTAATAAATTATTCCCTTAAAACCAGCTCCTATATCTTATTGAAAAGTTACTTATAAGTTACTTTGTTTTATTTCAAGTGTACCAAGATATTTATACTAGAAATTGGACCAAAAATACTTGGTAAGATTTTATGTTTTAAAGTTTATATTGGCTGTTTTACTCCTGATTTCACTGACTAAACAGATTAAAGTTGTTTTACATGTCTGACGAAGCTAATGAAGCTATTTAAATGTATTCTGTACTGGTGCAGTTACCAAATAATTTTCTAATTAAGTAAATTTATGTTTGTGTTTAAGAAAGAGGTTTTAAATCAATTCAGTTGAGTTTTTTTTAATAGGATCGGACGATGCCAAGCTTCAGGTATTGGTATCAGAAGTGGAAGAAGTGGATCGGTGCGTCTCTAGTTGTAAAAGTTCAAAAGGTCTGAATACATTTGATATGCAACAAAATGCCACAAAAACCCAGTTTGGCCTTTTTACTGGGTTCTGAATGGACCGTTTTCAGCCAGATTAACCTGATTAGCCAAACCGTTTGAAAATTGCTCCCTTCCTAATAGGCTGCACAATAATTAGCCGTATGAATATGCATTAGCGGGAGCGGTTTCTGCGGCTGGTTATGGAGCGTCCCTCATTATGTCTGAGCTCATGTTTCAATAGGCGGCTGAAAGGAAAAGCCCCGCTGTCCTTGAAATCTACCCTTTGGAAAGCCTCGCCTAAACGCCGCCGAACAAAGGTGCTGCTGCGTTTTGTCAGAGGAGACATGGTGGCTTAGTTAAAACAAAGAGCTGAACTAAGAGGGTTTCATGATATTTATGTTATTTAACACCTTTTTTTTCTCACCACCTTCTGTTTGTAATAAAAAAATTTAATGAGCTCTGCTTTTGTGGGAAGTGTTTTTTATCAGATTGAGCGTCTCCGCCCCGCGTCAGCGTGCTTCCTCCAGGCTACA
Source organism: Brachyrhaphis roseni (assembly GCA_903066815.1). Taxonomy (NCBI): domain Eukaryota; kingdom Metazoa; phylum Chordata; class Actinopteri; order Cyprinodontiformes; family Poeciliidae; genus Brachyrhaphis; species Brachyrhaphis roseni. The sequence continues at coordinate 40,498 of CAEFZY010006489.1, forward strand.
GCGCAGAGTTTAGGCTAACTCTCCTTTTATTTATCACTCAATGAACTTATATTGTATCTCAGTATGACTCACATTAAATGTTCGCCCATTAATTTTGAAATGGATTTTTGAAACGGGTGCTAAGCTTTTATCAAATGCCTGGGAATCTCATTTGGATTATTGTATTTCATTAATTACTTGATAGACAAAGCATACTTTTCAATGTAGATTTGTGTGCTGTTTAATTAATTAGCATGTTTTCTCTTTTAATTAAAGCATTTTTTTCAAATTAAAGCCCACAGCAAAACACATATATAATTTGTTTGTAATTAGGCCTTAATTGGTGGTAGTGGAAGCTTAGCACCCTCGGTTTCTTTTTTTATGATTGCCATTTTATTGCCAGTCACTCATTAATTAAACTGTTTTTTTTTTCTTCTAATTAGCTTATAAAACTGTTGATGGCATATTATTCTAAGTGTGAGTTCAAAGCTGGCTAATAAGCCTCCCTCCTCAGAAGGGGAGAGATAATGGAACGGCACAAAGCAGGGAAACTTTTGGAGATTTTTTTGTTTTCTATTCCCTGAAGATGACATGACATGGAATCAGATTAACAGAAAGGATGTGGAGTTATGCTCTCAGTCCCAGAGTGGCTCCTTTTCTTTTTTTGTCATGTAATTCTGTTTGTTAAAGTGAAGGCAAGATTACAAAAACCTTCCCCAAAGAGGAACGATAAACCATAAATACAACAACATAGAGGTGACTGATTCAGGATCTGAAGTTGAAATTGCTGCGATTTTTAGCTGCAATTATGAAATTATCATTAAGTTTTCAGGAGAATCTGTTTCAGTTTATCTATTGCTGCAGAAACTAGTTAGTTCAAATCAAAAGCAAGTTATTATTATTGAATTCTACTGGATATAAATTGTCCCAGAAGTTACCACAATAAGCAATAATATTGCTGATCTGAGACCAATAATACAATGGTAATAATGTAAGATCACATCCTCAAACTTTAAATTTAAATGAACATTTAACACTGGAACTGGAAAACATTTTAAATAGCCAAAATAAACAACAAAAACAGCAAATAAAATAAATTATGACGTCTCTGTAAACAAAATTGTCCTTCAAAAAAAGGGTTAGCTGAGACCAAACAAACTGAAAACTTTTATCATCCAGGTTTTGGTATAAAGAGAAAGTCAATTATGCAAATACAAATGATTAATATTGTTTTTTTATCATTCAATTAACTGATTTATTTCTTATTGTGACAGGCTGATCTTTTTATTAGGTTCCAAATTAAAAAAATAAAACAAAAAATGTATAAAATTGAACATGTATACTTAAACAAGAATAATAAAACCATCTACATAATAAAATTAAAATAATAATGATGATTCTGTAAAATGTAAGCATTAACACATGCGCTAACAAACACGCTAGTCTAGCGCTAGCAGTAGAAATGACTCGACATAAAGAAATCCTTCAACTGGTAAAATCTGACGCCACTTTATTTTTGTTCACATTTCATGAAAAAGGAAAATGCAGTCAGTGTCTTTTCCAGTGGTTTTTGGTGCAGCGCCCCCGCAGGCCAGGAGGGGAACTGTCTTTTCAAAGGGTTTGTGTGAAAGTGAACCGCAGCAGCTGAAAACGTAACAAATGTTGCAACGTTAGTCCCCAGCCTCCACCGAGTCTACTGGACTATCAGGTGTGAAAACACGGACAGATTGTCAACTCACTTTGCAACCCGATCTGGGTGGTATTGATTGACCTCTTGACCTTTTGACCCCCATCGTTGTTCCTGACACACTGAAGCTTTCTCAGCTAAAGGCACTTTTTTCTTCTTCTCCTTCTTCCCTCCATTCATCCTGACTCCAAAGAAATCATCCTGAAATAGCAGCCAGGCTGCCTAATCTGATATTCATTCCTCTCTTATATAGCCCTGCTTTCCCAAAGTTGACTAAGGCCACATTATTTAGGCATTAAGGTGGTGTGATAAAGGAATTAGGCTGGTCATTAATCGTTTACACGTCAAATGCAGCGGAGCAGCTCGGGGAGGTGATTTAGCGAGGCAAAGCCATATAGCCTCTGCTAATCCACCTCTCACACGTTTTAATTGGAAGAGGCTTCCTGGATAGGAAATTTATGAATGGGTTTAAGGCCATTTCTTCCTTAAAGCCATCATTTATTTCATATTGTTAATAGGAGCTTTAACACTTCATCCACACGGAGACGCATTTTTTCCTCCGGTTCAGCCATTGTCTTTGTGCGCTTTTAATTGCCGCATAATGACGCAATAAAGTGTTAGACTCTGTCTCTTCTACATTTAAGCAGCGGCATTTCTTTGTGGCTCCATGTTTGAGTCGTCGCTTGGATCTCCATGACGACCCGAACAGAAAACAGTGTTGACTTAACCCTCCTAGTGGCCTTAAGCCGCCGCTGCAGCGCCGCCATTGTGCATTGTTTTTTTTTTTTTCTTCAAATCTTCTAAAGGTCAGATAATTAATCCTCTGAATAAATCTTTTTTTTTTAAGGAGAGGCCACACAGGAGAGAAAGAGAAACGGCCGTGATGGACAATTAATTGTATGTTAATATGTGATGGAGTGGGAAGAATTGCCGTTTAGGAGCCACGTAAACAAAGAGCGCAGGAGGTTTCCTGTCTCTTCCTGCTTTGTACTTCCAGTGCGATTTCTCACCAGCCTCTGATGTGAAAGGATTTGGCACTAAGATGCACGCAGGAGGAGGAGGAGGAGGAGGAAGAGTGGGGAGGATAAAAAAAAGAAAAAAAAAATCCTGAAAAGTGGATCAAAAAAGTAAATGAAAAATAATGTCATATTACTGAAAATATGAGAGGCTAATTTGTGCCGACTTTTTGCTAATTTCGTTCTCGGCGCAGAAAGAGGAGCCGTCACCTGCTCGGCGCCGCGGCGCTGACAGTGCCAGTGATCCATGAAATAAGCTGCCGCTGGCTTTGTTCAGATAAGAATGAACAAATCTGCACAATGTACTGCTCTCTGAATCTCATTTTCATACTTGCATGCAGGCTAAAAGAAATAAGCTGTTTGCAGGCTTGATTAATCAGACATTTGAGGGCTTTTTTTTGTCTCTTTGATCTGCTCTGTCTCCTAGGTAACTTGGTTGACATTAATGTTGAGCCGCAGTAAAGACAATCAGGGAGTGTAGACTAAAACTGATAAAATTAAAGACCTTTAATGCTTTAAATATAGCAGAGGGTATGCTGGGAATTTGAAGGGAAGTGGGGGGTTTAGCTTTGCTGCAGGAATGTAGCAGGAGGCGTTTTCCAGACCTGCAGGAGAGCTGGTTAATGTGGGTAATCCTGTGTAAAAACGCTCCGCGCAAATCTGCAAATAAAACCGTTTAGCATCACTTCTGTTTGATTTGCAACCGAAATGAGCAAATATCGTCCCATTCTTCACTTTATTTATTTATTTTTTTCAGGTAAAGTGAATGATTTTGAGTCTTTTAATGCTTCAACTGTCCTAAAATCTCTAAATCATTAAAAAAAGTTAGTTGTAAAAAGAGGAAGTTACCTTTTAAATAATGAAAGGCGCACACTGGACAAGATGGAAACGCATTTAAAATGTCTTTATTTTACATTACAACTAGAATAATATCAATACTGTTCTGACAGCATCAGCTGATAACTGGTAAATTCATTCATGTCGTCACATTATAGGAAATAAATTAAGTTATTAAGAAATACTAAAAAATATGACAGTCAAAAATGTTAAGAAGTAAAAATAAAAAAGATAAAAATGCAATATTATATTGAATATCACAATTAATTTAAATATTATAAAAAAAGGGGGAACAACAAAAACCAAAATATTATTATAAAAAATGTCACTAAGCCGTCGAAGTAAAATTAAGAAAAGGTTAAAAAACAAAAATTACATTGAATATCACAATTAATTACAAAATTCTGAGAAAAAAATCCCAAATGTTTATGGAAAAGAGTGAGAAGAACAAATAAAAGAAAATTTTATTATAAAATAAATTAAAATACAAAAGAAAAATGTCAGTAAGATGTGAAAGTAAAACTTAAAAGGATTGAAACTAATATTACATTGAATATCTTAATTAATTGCATAATTATGGGAAATCTTACAGGAACACTATAAATTATAGTGACTCACATTTTTATCTATATTTTTTATTTGTATTTTATTTTTAATTTTCCTGAAAATCTACATAAAATGTTCTCTTTTCCCCACATAAAGTGACAATATATCCATTCATGTCAGCCAAACAGGAAGAGACGCCAGGCGACCAAATTTGGTCACAACATGTTGGTCGTCTGGATTTCAGTCAAAATACCATTTTTTATGGTCATTTGTTTTTATTTGATCCAGTAATCCTTCAGTTGTAGTTTATCAGCATTTTCTTTCTAAATTAAGTCGATTTGACCCGTTTAACCCCAACATTTCCCCCATCAAGACGTTTTATCTGGAAATCTGCTGCATACAGCGGAGCCTTCGTCCCTTACGGAGGAGAAAAACACGATTCTGGGAGTTTAAAACGTATAAAATGGCAGAGAAGTGCAGAACTGTCACAGCCTGTGTGCTCCAGGTTATTCAGACGCGTTCAGAAATCTTCCAGTGACTGTATAGATGAATGCCTGCAGGGCCCAGCCGCAGCCCAGCACTTGCAGCCAGCCGAAGCCCTTATCTTAAATCCAAGCAAAGTACCATTAATCTTTTTGAAAGACCTTTATGGCTTTTAATGTATCCCAAATTAGAACATTTTACACCCTTGGTTCCTGAAATGTGGTGATAAAAAGCCTTTAGAGTTTAATTTTTCCTGCCTGCTTGCTCTGACCTGCTTAATCCCAGCATGCATTAAGAGATATTTTAGTTTCAGTCTTTCTAATAAAGTTTATCCCACTTAATTATAATTGAAACATTTTTTTTTTCCAGCAGGTCTTTTTTTTTTTCCACAGTGGTGGCACATTTCTTCATTACCTTAAGACTTGCTCTCCCCGCTGATTGTGCTCTGAATATTACAGAGAATTACCCGAAGGTTTGGTGAAATTGTTCCAAGTTGTTTATCAAAGTTCGCCTTTGCTCGAATAATAAACCTATCTCAGGAGTGAAAGCAGCGGCAGGATTTTTCGCCTTTGTTTCGGGGCTTCTGTGTGTCTGGGGTTACTGGGATTACTGCGCTTCACAATGCGCGCATGTCTTCCCTGGGATTTCAATGTTTGCCTCTTGCAGTCACGGTCATTCTCTTCATCTTCTGATTTCTGCTTCACCCCAAACACACAAAGTCGCAGACAAGAAATAAAAAGAAAAATGCCATTACGACTGGTGCAAAATCCGCAGAATGGTGGAGATTGTCTCTAATTATGGATTGTAGTTTTATTACATCATTTATTCTTGATTGATTGGGTTTGGAGTGGGATATGAGCTGCATCTGAAAATATAAGAATGGCTCTTTTTGTTTTTGTGTAACAATAGAGCTCATAAATACACAAATTAATAAAATAGTTGACTAAAACTAACGAAATAAATGTAATTGAGAAAACATTTAACTGAAATAAATAAAAAAGATAACTGGGAAGAACTAAATGGCCCTAATGGACCCACTGCAGGCTGAGATCCCGCCCCCTGCTGGAGGGCAAAGAAACTCCTAGCTGACAATGACTAGCATTGGATTTAGCTGTCAAGTTATCAACTTAATGCGTTAAATCTTAAATGTACACCTGATAAGTGAAAGAAAAAGGGACGCAGTGCTTTGCCACTAATTGTCAACACTAGATAACAAGGTCAGGAAAAAGTTTAAATTAAGAAAAACAGTAGTGAGGGAGAGGGAAGTAGTTCAGCTACGCTAGCTTGACTTTGACAATCGTAACATGTAGATGTGCTGCAGAATTCAATGTGTTTTGTTTCAGTTAAGAGATAAAAATTTCGACCTAAACACCAACTCTGACAGATCATCAGTAGAGCAGGTGTTTAAATTAGCTAATCTAGCACCGCTGTGTTAGCTTAGCTAATAGCAGCGCTAGCTAAACTATCACAGCCATCACTTTTTAATAATCGCAAAATAAACACCAAGCCTAAAACCATAAAACTGCAACAACTGAAAGTTCTTTATGTGGGAAATGCTTTTTGGAAATGTTTGGGTGTTTTTCGGTGTTGAATCCTGAAACATAAAGTGGCGTCGTTGTTGGTTGCTACGGCAACGAATCTGTCTGTCGCGTAGCTGACATACAGAGCGAGAAATATGTGGTTTTGAGTTTTTCTTCACCAGTTTTTCTGCATTATTTTTAGGGCTGTTGTAAACGAATAATCAATATAATCTATTGATTATTCTTACGATTAATCGAGTAATCGGCTACAAACGGCAACTGAAAGAATCGTGTTTTTGCTTTCCAGTGTTGTGCGCACGGATCTAAATAATAATATGAAAAGTGTTTCTCATTACACGTTTATAAAACTAAAATACTGAAATTCTACATATATTATCTTATTATCTTTCATGTTCATGAATCAGTTTATTTATTAGCCTTTCAAACTGACGTGAAATTAATTTTTCCCCCACTCAAGCATTTCACATCAAGCAATATTCCATAATTTAATGTCAAACTACGATCACTAGTCTGCAAAATGCCAACAGCAAAAGTTAATAGAAAACACCAGTCAGTTGATTATTCAACATTAATTGAATAAAGGTTTTGAAATACTGTTGGGTATTCATAACCCACTTATTAAGCCAAGTATGAAAAACTAAACCTACAACTGGAACTAACTAAAACTGAAAAATAACTAATAAAAACCAGCAAACACTCTAAAACTATTTAACACTAAATTAGACAAACAAAAAGTAAAGAAAAATGTCTTCTGCTCCATTTGGATGTATAATTAACATGTTTTACTGACTAACTTTATTTAAATAACATCCACTGCTTTGCAAAAGTATTTCACATTACAGCCAAGATGTTTGTGTTTTCTTTTTAAAGTTTTTTTGACTTTCATTTTATTTTATTTTGTTTATTTATACGGAAACTGATTCACAAGACATCAACTCAACAAACCAATCACACGTCTTTTCAAAACCGTCCTGGTGATCAAACCGGCCAATCCGGTTCTGTTTATTATCTCAGTTACCTGCGTAAGTCGGCCTCCCGTCTTCTTCAAATCCAACTGGTGTCAAACGTTTGCTGTCATTTTAAAGATGTCAGAGGTGTGTAGGTGTTTCCAAGGTTTGGAGAGTTCTTGATTTCTGTATAAAGTCCTTGAAAGTATTGATATTCAGTGCAGTTTTATAATAAAATACAATCTAGTGTTTGATTAAAAGCCTACATTTGGAAAATGTTATTTACAGTTAAAACCACAAATTTAACTACAATAAAAACTCTGATACATATTTATTTCTCTGTCTGAAGATAAATCTTTTTTTTTTTGTTATAATCACCAAAATTATTTCTATTTGTTAAATGGCAGAAGTTTAAGCAAGAAAATTTTTTAAATTTTTTTCTGAACATTAAACTTTGTTATATTTTAGTTAATATTGTTGTTCCTGCTGTAGACTGCAGAATACTGTTATAAATTACTAAATTGAAGCTGTTGTTTTTTTATTTGTTTGTTTTGTTTTAACTCCAAAGCGTGGTGCTGGAAAAGTTTGAAAACCTACCTTGAAAATACTTGAAAAGTGCTTGAATTTTACTTTGGGAAAAGTTTACAAAGCTGATTTAGTGACTCTCTGACGCTTCTCATATTGTCCAGTTGAGGGATAATTTTGTGTTTATGTTGCTATTAAAGGTTTTCTGGTGATTTCTGGGAGGCGCTTGACAGAAACAGACTAATTTCCGTTTTCTTCTGTCCGTCTGTAAAAAGATGGCTGTGCAAATCGCTCAGGCTGCTGATTGCCGTGACTTTGTGCATCGCAAACAGGAAGAGGAAGCGTTGAGGGCAGCGAGGAAGAGGAAGAGGCAGATCGCCTGGGGGTAAGACGTTCGCCGTGACGCCCCTCCCGCAGGTGGCGCTCTGGGTGAAAACGGTGCGGCGGAGCCACTTCTCTGTGGGTTTCTGACGCTTTTTGTTTTTGTTTTGCAGGTTTGAGGCGAAGCAGCGATGGGAAACCAAAAGCAATATGGGCTTCATGTGATGAAAATGGAGGAAGAAGAGTTAATTTGATTAAGAAAGTGTTTTTTTTCGTTTCCTTCTTCTTGTATGTTTTGAAGGCATTGCAGCAGCTGAATGTGAGGGGGAAATGTCAGGCAGTCGGCTGAGAGAAAACCAATCCAGAGTGAAGCAGAGAGAGAAAAATAATGAAGAAGCATTCAAATTAATTCCCAAGGCGCCCACTGGTGTCTGCATTGTGTTATTTTTCATTACATTTCAGTGATTTCAGCCTTTTTTCCCTTCCCTCCCCTTCAAATTAAATCTGGTGTACATTACTGGATGATGCGTTTATTTATTGCTGTAAAGTGGGTTAATCATGAAGGCGCTTCTTTCTTCTGCGCAGGAAGAGAAAGGGAAGATTAGAGCGCTAATGCAATGTACAGGATAATGTGCGATCGGATTTGGGAGCAGAAAATGAAATTTGGCTGCTGTAAACAGTTTGGAGCGGTCGCAAACTGCAAGTTTGAAACAGAGACTCTGCTGCTGGCCCGAGCCCAGCTGGGAGACGAGTCTTTGTCTCTGCGCCCAAAACAAGAGGCACACGCGTTGGTTTTTTTTCCTGAAGCCTACACTTGCTGCTCATTGTGCGCTGAGCTCCTCTGCAGCATCGCTTAAACATAAAAATCCAAATTCCTGTTTCTGCAGCTTTGATCTGCAGCAGAAACGCTGAAAGCTTCATTCAGGAAGTCTTAAGTCCAAACTACAACAACATAGTAGAGACAGAAAAAAATGGAGTACATTTTTGCCAAAAAAACCTCAGAAATTTCCTTGAAAAAAACCTTCAAATTTTCTAGAAAAATCCCCACAACTTTTAGGTTAATTTTAGAATTTTGATAGAAAAAAACATTGCATTTTCTCCATTTCAAAAGTTGAAAGTTTTGAAACTTTCAACTTTTTAAAAATGTTTAACTTTTGAAATAAAGAAAACTTCACATTTTCTAAAATAAAAATCTGAGAATCTCAATATTTCTGTGCTTTTTCTAGCTAATTTTCCACTTTAGGAGTTCTGAAAATTCATTGTTTTGTCTAGAAAATTTCTCAGATAATTTAGTTATTTTTGGCTATTTTGTTGCAATTTTTTGACTTTTCAAAAGGAGAAATTTCATAGATTTACCTCTAAATTTTTTAATTTTGTCAAGCAAATTTCCACTTTTGTAAATCAAATATTTCCTCATTCTATCTAGAAAATTTTTGGGATCTCAAAACCTTTTGAAAAAAATTCTGAAATCAATTAAAACATTTCTAAGACATTTTTTAGATAATTTTCCGCCTTGGGAGTGTCAAATATTTTTTGCTTTTTCTAGAAAATTTCTGAGAATTCTTTTGATTATTTTCTTGCAAATATTTGACTTTTCAAGCTCTAAATTTATAGAAAATTTCAGAAATTAATCTAAAAATTTCTGAGATCTTTGGCGGAAATTTAATTAAAAAATATTTCTATCTCCTCTGTCCGTAATATGCCATCATACCAAGCAGCGTGCAGAAAAGAAAAATGCAAGAGATAATTACTTTATTTGTAATGATGGGCTTTTTCCCCTCAAAACAGAAGATTGCTTTGCTTCAAGGTAATGAGAATGAAATTAAATTGAGCCACGTTGTTTGCGTTGCTCATATTGAAGCTGTTTCTCCTCTGGTGAGACGAGAAACCTACAGAAAAAGTCCTGTTACGAACCGACCCGATCTCCAGAAACCGAGCCGCTTTGTGGGAAATTCTGCGTCACGTTTCTGTCTCTCTCTCTCTCGGTTGTTGAGAATTGCTGCTAATTAAACTGTTAATTATCTCAGTAATGAGAGGCGAGTTAAAACTGCGTTAGGCTCATCAAAGTGCGGCCTGGGATTTCCCCGCTTTGATGGCGGCTGTGAAGAATATCTAAACTCAGGATGAGAAACATCAGAGATGCTTCATTAAATGAGCCAAATGGGGGAAGGAAAGACGAACGCTGATGTGTAATAAGTTTTATTTTCATAAACTTGGAATCAAAAAGACTCCAGCGGATTTTTGGGGTTTTTCTTTCAACAACTGAAACCCTTCATCAAAGTATTTTCACAAATTATGGAGACAAATGATAAGTTTAATTTTTTATGATTTTGGTTCTGATAACCGTTTGGAGACGCTGACCTTTGACCTCTGATCAAACTGAAATATCTTTAAGCAGATGGTATCTACCAGTATTTACTAGAGTCTAATGTCCGTTATGACAGAGTGCTAGGCCCTTACTGTGTACACACGAGAGTGATACGAAAATGTATCGTTCAAAATGATACGACAGTAAAGTTGATGAGAAAAATTTTTAACACTTTGAGAAAAAGTTGAAATAATAAAAAAATAAATAATGTTATCTGTATTAGACAAACAAAAAGTAATAAAACTAAACAATATGAAAAACCCAGAACTATTTCAACCCAGATTTTTGAGTGTAAACGTTTGGGGGCGTGGCCAGCAGCAACTCATTTGGATTTAAAGTGACAGAACCGTAAAACAACTCAAAATACACAGAACTGATCAGACTGACGTCATAATCTATGAATGATTTTGTGCTAAAAATGTGGCACCCATATTTTCTATATCCTGTCCCAACCTGTGAAAGGACTTACAATAGTTCACCTTTAACGTTTCGCTTCATGCTGGCCGTTTTCTTCCCTTTTTAACATTTTCTCAACCTGGAGTAAAACTCACCAGTCTTAGCTTCTTGTCTTATTGTCTCGTTTTGTTAAGCGAACCGACATTCATGAGAGCAACGTTGGGTTTGTCTGAGCTGCGGCGTTTCTCTGGGCGCTATCAGCAGCATCTGCGCTAATCCGCTGCTGGACGGCGATGGCGGCGAGCGATAGGCCGGATGTCTCCTCATCGCCAACATGTGTTCTCCTTTCAACTTCCACAACCGCCTAATGGGATTGTTACTGTTGTTTTTTATAAACCTCCCCAAACACAACAAACACTTTTGCTAGAAGTGGTTCGACTT